>BPLR01004928.1:0-55611 GCA_021605095.1 Caerostris extrusa
TTACGTATTGCTGCATATGTTTAAAACAGTGGTTCTCAGATGTTGCGTCAGGGAGCACGTGCCGTTGAAAATTCTGTTTACGGATGGTATGGTATAATGCCGTATGATATTCCAGAGAAATATGCATCCAGGTTATAAGATATGGCTAATATGTTTCAGTAGCTCAGTATTTTGCATACCAGTATGCAAGGGAAATGTGTTTTAGATAAAACTACAGATTTTTGAAGGAAAAAGCTGTTGGTCGTAATTTGGAAATGTTTCTCACTGAAACACTTGCGTAAATGAAATGTTTTTGAATTATAGTTGAATATTTAACAATTTAGAAGAAATATTTTCTTATTTTCCATCACTTAATACTGAATAATATGACTGAATTAGAAACCCATCCATGGAAATCACTGATTTTGGTTAAACATTAACGGAAAAAGAACAATTACAATTATATACATTAATCGTGATTAAACAAAGAAATTGTTTCTTGAAACCTTTTTGATTTTATAAAAAAAATAATATGTGTCAATATAAAAAGCAATTTTCGACCAACCGAACTACCCTTTTTTGCGATTTGAAAGACTAATGAAAAAGATAATCTCCATCGTTGTTTGACACTTCATGGAGAATCCGGAGACGGCGAGATACTGGCAAGCTAGAGAACTCTTAAGGCAATGACTTCGATCAACTTTGTTGAACTCTTTTGTGTGCATTTTTTTTTTTTTTTATTCTATATTTTTTCCCATTTTTGTATTTCTTAGCCATTGAAATAAAAAAATACTAAAAAAGCTTTGAACCATTTGCTAGAATTTTACTAACATCATATTTATGTGAATTTGATTTTCCATCAACACCACAATTAAGTGTAAAGAGACCAATTCTTGCATTAATCTCTATCTTAATTACGATTGGTTTGTCTGTCTATTGTCAGAAACTTTAGGCTAATTACAGTCCTACAGTTTAACGTGGATTCGAGGCACTCACAAACATTCATGTTACCGGCCGGATTCGAACCTGAAGCTTGCGGTACCAAAGGCCAATTGGCGATCAGACCGCATCTTAATGCCGAGGAAATGAGAGTTTGCCTTTAATATGTCCAAACATTGTAGACATGACTAGGACACAACAAATTCATTATTTCTCATAAATAAAAGAATAAATAAACTTGAAGATGCTTTTAATTATATTTCTTTTTTATAACACTAATTTTTCTATAATATTTTATTTAATTACAAAAATTTTTCAGAAATTTGTATTGAGTGCTTACAATAATTTGTAGAATTTTTAAATGCGCCCGAAAATGTGAAAGCCTCTGGTTTAAGCTGAAGAATTATAATTAGTATAAGCACATGATTGGCAGTACAGATCTGCAAGGGGGTTGACAGTGAAGTGTGTCTTCCGGTGCATTCATTTTAATCACTGGTATTGAATTCACTGGTGATGGCAGCAAGTCAATCCGCACGAACTACCTTATGGACTTAACTCAAAACTCATCCCGATGATTTGATTGGCTTTTACAGTGAACTTTAATTGCATAGAGGCTCCACTACGTTGGCTGATCTGTGCCAATATAATTACGAAAAATATTAATGTATTATATATCTACAACTTCTTTTTCCAATAAGTAAAATTTAGTTAGACAGTATCTGATGGACTACATGTTACAACACATTCGAATTACACATATTACATCTACATCTGTTAATAGGGCCTGATGGCGAGTGACTAGTATTCTCGCTAACGGTGCCCCAGGTTTCGGGTTCGAGTCGCGGCGGTGCCATGGATGTTTGTAGTGGTTCGGCATCTAATTTAAGCCGTAGGTCCCGGTCTAATATGACAGTTGGGTGACCCTTACCCCGTAAAAATCAGACTTTTACCTACTGGTGCTCCATCACAACAGAATTTGCTCATTTCATTCCCTCCTTCCATGAGACCACATGGATTCTTGAACTTGGTCTAGATGTTGCTGTCTACCAAGTGAAATAAGAAATAGTAACAAATTTATTAATTATATATTTACTACATTTTTTTTACTATTAATATTTGTAATGATTCACAAATTTAAGTACGAATATTACAATGCAATTACATATTAACATTTTTTAAACTCCCATTTAAGAATAAGAGACATATATCCGATATCATACATTAATAAAAATATTATTTAATATCATTTCTGTAAAAAAAAGATCCCTAAAAAGAATAATACCTAGATTTATTTCTGAGGAAAAATTTAAATTGTCTATTGAAAACATGCGTCAACTTTTTTTTATGAATTACACAGAAACATGTTATTATTTAGCATAAAATCAGGTGAATAAATCAGTTGCAATATGATGGGAAACTGGATAACACGATTTGAAATACACTGTGATTGCTTATCACAATGCAATTTGAGAGGTAGGATATCGAGGCCTTTCAAAATCCCTTAGGCACGAGTTAATTTTTCCAAATTCTCGCTCACTATACTAAATCCTATTTGGGATTTGCAACATTGATTCAAACACTGCAATATTCACAATTGAAATTTGCTTATTTTAAGACAAAGAATGGCAAGAAATGGTAAAATTTAATCCATATGGACCAAAACCGTTTTCCGCTCGATGGAAATAAACACATTTTTTTGCCCTTTCAAAAGTTTAAATAAGCGTAGAAGAATTTAAATATACATAAATATATATATATATATATATATATATATAATATATAATTAGGGCAGAGTGGCCGAGTGGCTGGCACTCGGTACCACAGGTATCGGGTTCGAATCCCGGCTATGCCATGGATGTTTGTAGTGGTTCGTAATCTACTTTAAATCTTAGATCTTGGTTTTCATAGGATCGTGAAACGTTGTGGGGGTAGCATTATCGCGTCCATAGCATATCTTCAAGCTACACGTGCCCCCTGGGTAGTGCTAAATAAATAACAACAGTGCAGCCCTTGCCTATGGCATAAAGATTAACTGTCTGTATTGCCTGCTTCTTTAGAACAACACACACATATATATATATTTGCCCAGATTACAAAAAGGTGCGAAAAATAATTATTTATACACAACATGGAAAAAATTTTTAAAGCTCTCTTATGTAAAGACACATCCCATTTTTTGTAGTTAATAGTTTTATAGAATAAAAACATGGTTTCATAAATTTTTTAGTAATATTGGCATCTATGATGATAATACCTCAGAAGTAAAAAAAAAGGTCTAAAAACACCGATTGATCATTTTAAAAGATTATCTGCGAGGTTACAGGTATTTTTTCTTGTAACAAGGAAAACTTTTTTCTACACAAATCAGTACCAGATGTGAAAATTTATCACAGATTATTTGTTGCATTTTCACTTAGTCTTAAATGGGTTGAAGGAGAATTATGCTATTTTTGTGTATGCCCATTGATATTTTTGCCATCTATCCTAAGAAGTATAGAATTAGATGATACATTAATTTCATCGTATTTGCACATCTGTAGAAAATGTGATCTGCTAATGTATATCACGAGCAGTCGGGAACACTAAAAATTACTCTCTGTGAGGAGTTTTACCGATAATGGGCAGCAGTTACGTGTGTCATATGTAAGAAAAATAAAAACCCTCACAGGCACTCTAACACTTGACGAGAGATACTTATATATGTTGTCACAATCATCATCGAGATTACTTATTTCTGGAAGCTTTTTAACAATAATAAACTCATTGTATTCAAACTTGCACCCTGTGTGCCAAGAACGAATGGGGTTTAAAGTTTGTCATGGTTATGTTTTAAAATAGTGCAATAAATTATTGATAGTATTCGCAAAATATTTAGTGAAATTTATTTACAGCAGTGCAGCGTGCATTTTTATATTTAACAAATAATATATAAAAAAATTTTAAATTCAATTCCTACTTTTTTTCACTCTATTGCTGAAAGTCCTTTATAAATAATTTTGATTCATTTTTTTAAGTTTATCTGGCGCCATCTATTGGTAGATACATAAACTTAAATTTAAAAAAAAACTAAAATGAATTAATTAAATTTAACGAATGAATTAATATTTGAAAAACTGTATTGACATCAAGTGTCATCCACTACAAGTTAAAAAAAATGTATTTGAACTTGAGTGAATGAATAAAAAAAGTATTTTATGAATGATTGAAAATTTGAACAAGATATATATAGGGAGAGTGTGAGCTAATAAAAGGAATTGAAAAAAATAAAGTCACTCAAATAAAATCAGTATAAATTTTTTCATATATTTTTTAAGAATTTATTGCAGAGAAAAAAATATCCAAAAACAATGCGCTCCTCATGGAAACAATTTGCATAGTTTCAAAATTTAGAGATTTTAAATTTAGTTTCAACTTTAACAATTCACTTTTAGAAATTAACTCGGTTTTAAAAATTATGAAATAAGAGTTAATTTTATAAAAATTGTTTGTTGAAACATATTTTGATTTAAGCTTATTACAAAAAATTAAGGATAATCTTAGACATAATTCAGAAAAAGTTTTGAATTTTTGTTGGAAATTCGTTACAATTTTCTTAAAAATCTGAACTTTATTTTAAATTCTTTAAAAATTTATTTTTAAAGAATAATTTTTTAATTTTATTTTAAATTATTAAGTCTCTTTTAAAGCAATTATCTTAGTAAATATGATTTATAATAAAGATATCATATCCATTTAACATATTCACTTAACAATATCTTTATTATAAATCATATTTACTAAGATAATTGCTTTAAAAGAGACTTCTGTAACGGATTCTAAAAATTTATTATTATTTGGGATAATAATTTTATATTTTCATGTACACAGCTAAAGGTAGCACAGCCTTTGTACGTCTATTTAAAAAAATCATGATTATTGTTAATTGAAAGCATTATTTTTTATATAAATATGTTTGCTTGCTTTGTATTCTTTGAAAATTACTTTTATTGAGTTGATTTCATAATTTAAATAAAATCAGTATATTTGAAAGACAATTTTGTATATTATGTCGAAAAGCAAAATTATTTCAGTTAATATTTGATATTTTTTGTGTACGTAATTTTTAAGCAAATTAAATCAGTTTTCTGCTTTTAAAAGAAACAGAGTTCCATTAAATCTTTATAATGCATGACAATCTCATGCAAGAATACAAAAGAACCGCAGATAAATTCTAATAAATCACACTGATAAATATGCATAATTTAACATTTGAAACTCTTTACTGAGCCAATTTTTCTCAACTGCGGAATATTGTGATACCTTTTTTAAAGGACTTTCAGAAGGTTCAGGTAAATTTTAATACTACGATAAATTTCAGGTAAGACACGTACCAAGTTAATAACTGTCTAGTGGTTTTTAAATATTTTCAAGAAACTAGAAAATATTTCAGTAAACTCTGCAAAAATCTCATTAATTTTCTTTTCTCCAAGATCGAAAATTTGAATATTCTTAAAAATTTGCATATCTCATACAGTGCTTGCTTGTGTCCAAAATATTTCTTATTCTTTTTCCTATTAGGTATATTTTGAGAATAAAAAATATTGTTTAACACAATGAGGGACTTAAAAAATCATGTTGTTGTTTCTTATCCCACTTTTGCCAACACAATGAATCATAAGGGACTTGATGGAGCAAATGTAAAATAATCATAAAAACTATTAATTAAAAATACACTGATGCTTATTCAATTCCTTCTATTAGCTCACACACTCCCTATATATATCTTGTTAAAATTTTCAATATGTATCTTTAATAAAATATTTTTCATTAATCCCTGCAAGTTCAAATAACTTTTTTGAACTTGTAGTGGATGACACTGGATGTTAATACAGTTTTTCAAAAACTAATTCAGTATTTAAATTTAATTAGTTAATTTTATTTTTTTTTTAGATACAAGTTGCATATATCTACCAATAGATGGCGCCAGATAAACTTAAAAAAATGAATGAAAATTATTTATAAAGGACTTTCGGCAATATAGTGAAAAAAAAAAAGTAGGAATTGACTTTAAATTTTTTTTTTATAATACTTGTTTTATTTACAAAATAATTTTCATAATAATGCATTTTATAAAAAATTTTTATTAAAATTTACTCATATTTGGCTGTGAAATCGAAAATTTTCTGTTTCCTTAATTTTTGGAATCCAGTATATTAAAATAAATAAATTATTAACATTGAAAATAGGATAAAGATAGTAAATTCAGATGTAAAATATGCTTACATGATATGTAAGGTCACAAATGATTTCGATTGTTAGTTAAAAATTATGAAAAATGTTCCATATTTTGGTTAACAATAGAATATTCAAGATTAAATAAAACTTGAAATAGCAGCCACATTTTATAGTAGATGCCAAATAGAAAGTAATTCGGAATTATTTGACACATTAATTATAAATATAAAAGGTTTGTTTTGGCTGTGAACCTTACGATAAATATATAAATTATTATTTTCTCCAATCTTATCATACACAAGTTGCGTTTTAGGAAATAGTTTGCTTTTGTAATTTCAAATAAGAAGCATTATTTCCTTTTAAGGCAATTAGAATAGAAAAAATTTATTGGAGTGAATTGCAGTCAATTTTTAAATGCAAAGAACACTCAGTGCATGTTTGCAAATCCACTTTACCATTCAGGGAATTTCTTTCAAAAGGAAAAAGATTTATAGACAGAAACAGCATTGAATTTTCGAATAATTATTTTTCCATTCGAAAATCGAAGTCAAGTTTTTACTTTTACTACAAGAAGCATTAGTATAAAATTAAGCAAGCAAATAAATGCATAGCCAGAGAGAGTGAGAGTAAATACAGTATATTTTGTAAGCAAAATGTAATCAAATAAATGCATTGGAACTGTAACGCATTATTACAATTTAAATGAATTATTTTTTTCCAAAACTATAAATTTGAGAAAATATGTATTTATTCTTTTTTTTTTTCTTTTGCTGCTTGGAAATTTATAATCAGAAATTTACAGTCTTACGTGAATAGCAAAAAATATATATTTGCAGTTTTATTTGATTTATTTGTTTATGAATCAGTTGAATCAATTAAAAATATAATATTTGATTTTAATAAATATCTATGGGGCCTGATGGCCGAGTGACTGGGGGCGCTCGGTTCCACAGGCTTCGGGTTCGAGTTCTGGCAGTGTCATGGGTTTTTGTAGTGTTTCTGAATCCACTTTAAACCATAGGTCTCAGTCAAGTATGACTGTTGAGAGTAGGGCTGACAACCCTACTCCGTAAAGCAACTATCTCATGTTTCGGAATTTACCAGTAGACAGACGGCCTTGGCCCACGATGAGCTGTTGCGCCATTGAAGTAGAAATATTTAAGAGTAAGTTTATTATTTACTTTAATATTGAAATTTCACTACTGAAATGACACCTTTTTGTGAATAATTTTGTTATTTATATGAAAAATGTGAACATACTTTCAAATCATTAGAATAATATAAACCGCTTTCGAAAACAGTTTATTTCTAGAATCATTAGAAGCCGAGATCTGTTTTAATCACGAGCTATTAGGATACTGAATCTCTGTCTTAAAAACTTGAATGTTATTTGAATAATTTGAATGTTATTTGAATAATTTGAATGTTATTTGAGTTAAATTTGAATTTTTGTTGAAACTTTTCTTTTTCAAATTCCTTCTGTTAGCTCACACTCTCCCTATATATATATCTTGTTTAAATTTTCAATCGTTCATGAAATAATTTTTATTCATCCACTCAAGTTCAAATGCATTTTTTTTTTAACTTGTAGTGGATGACACTTGATGTTAATACATTGTTTTCAAATATTATTCATTAATTAATTTAATTAATTAATTATATTTTTTTTCTAGATTTAAGTTGCATGTATCTACGAATAGATGGCGCCAGATAAACTTACAAAAATGAATGAAAATTATTTATAAAGGACTTTCTGCAACATAGAGAAAGAAAAGTAGGAATTCACTTTACAAATTTTTTTTATATTACTTGTTTCTTGTAGTATTGCTCTAAGTGGCTCGATTGGTTGTAAATTATCTAAACTTTCTACTCTTTTAGTTAGGAATGCTTCTATAAAGTTAAAAATACCAGTTAAGTTTGACAAATATTTCTAAATATTAACAAAAAATATACATATATTTTTCATCCCACTTGGTAGACAGCAACATCTAGACCAAGTCCATAAAACCCGTCTGTTCTCATGGAAGGAGGGAAGGATGGGGACAGCTTCTGTTATGATGGATCACTCGTAGGTAGAAGTTCGACTTAGTTCCGTGATGCTGAAGAAGGAGCACGGAGCTCGAGAAGGATGGACTTTTAGGAGAAAATACCCTCCATTTGCTTATCGTGTGAGAGAAAACCCAGAAAATCCCCCGAGAAATCGAGTAATGCAGGTCGTTAAATCAATAACACCTGCTTTAAATTCTCTAATTGTCGACAGATGTCTGAGGATATAGTTTGGTTATTCAACAAGCAGTTAAAAATAACCCCCATTCGATATTCCACCAAATGGAGAGCAAAACCTTCTTTAGATCAATCCTGGTTTTGCGATGGAAATTGGATTTTCTTTTGAGTTTAGCCATTGCTTTTTTCGAGTAACGTTTGCATAATTTATCCACTTTTCCTCTCCAGTCATGCTTTAAAAAAAGGATCAATTTCATTTCTTGTGAGTGGTGACGTGCAAACATTGACTAGCTGTTGCTTAACGGTCGGTTTTGAGCTGTGAGCTCGTGGAACCTCACTGTCATTTTTAGGTGTTCTACTACTTTATTTGCTCACAGTGAAGCCTACCAACTAGTTATTATTTATGGCGTTCTAAACTCTGCCAGTCCTTTCAAATGATCATCAATCTGAATTGATGATTTGCTTCTCTGTTCATCTTCAAGTTTAAAATTCCTCTGAGAACACTGTAAGTCAATTTTGAATTTAATTTTCACTCTATAGATCCTGAACACGCAGAAGAATGTTTTGAGTTTCTTTTGCATCATTTTATATAGATCCTAAACTCAAAAAAGCGTAATTTGGCATAAACATTTGGCTGCAACATTAGAATTTTGGCGCAACTTATCATCACTTCTCTGGAAATAAAAAATAAAATATAACTATAATGAGGTATAGAATATAGAATAGGATATTATGTTTAAATGATTTTGGGGTATCGAGATCAACCCTGACATTCTAAATATCAGAATTTGATTTGAATTTAGATAATTAGATAAGTTAAAATCCTGATTACTTTACGTTCATCCTAATATAGTGAATCATTACTTTTAAAAGCATAATAGATAATGTAATTCATAAAAAAGAGAGAATTTATTGAAGAATAAATTGAATTTTTATACTGCAAATAAAAAATATTGTAAAAATTGTTTCCACAAATTTAAATTTGATTCCTAATTTTTCAGTGAAATTACATTTTAACAGATACTTTATTATAGAAAAGTAATCTCTTTGTAAAGATTAAGTATTTTTTTTTAATGAAACCCAGATAATTATGATTACTTAATTATTAATTATAAAAAAAATTATAATTACTTTTAAAATTAAAACTTGAGAACATTTTAAAAGATTCTTATGAATTCATTTTTAACTGATTTAAATAATATGCATTTCAATATATTTACTAACATGTCAGAAACAATACAATTGATATTTACATAACAAAGTGGAAGAATATTCAGTTTGACACTGTTTGTTGTGCAAGTTATTTATATTTGTTTAGAGATTAATTTTCTAAATTTTTCACAAATTAACAATTAAAAAGAATGCAATTCATTTCAATTTCTGAATGAATTCGAAATGTTTCATATTCATAAAATATTAATAAAAGAGCTTCTAGAAGTATAACAAACAACTAATAAAAGATATTATTACGATGTATTTAACAACTATGAAATCTATTGTCATTAACGAATAACAAATTAAAAATACATATTTACATTTAAATTTATTTATGACACCCTAAAATACAATTTTCGTTAAGAAAAGTCAAAGGAATTGTTACTAATTTCTTTTTAATAAAAATGACGTTAAAGGAAATAAAATCGATCAATTTGAGAAGTTTTTTAAAAATTCAATATTTTTTAAATGATTTATAAACAGTTGTATTAATTTCGTCTTAATTTAATACAATAATATATTATCTTTAATAATGCATGTGAAAATATAAAAACATTATATAAAATATGATTTATTAATCTGTATAAAACGAGATTTTTTTAACATATTAAAATTATTTTTATTGGTTAATAAAAAATATAAACTCTGGAAAATAATTTTTCTAAGCATCTAATAATTAAGTTATTTATATTTTGTGAAATTCATGTATCACATGACTATATGATTTATTAATGTGCTTAAAATTGAGATTTTTTAACATAATATAATTATTTTTATTGGTTAATAAAAATTAAACATTGCAAAATAATTGTATCTAATAATTAAGTTATTTATATTTTGTAAAATCATAGATCCCACGACTGTATGATTTATTAATATGCATAAATGGGATTTTGTAACACATAATTATTTTTATTGGTTAATAAAAATTAAACATTGGAAAAATAATTTTATTTAATAATTTATTTATATTTTGTGAAATTCATAGCTGACATGATTATATGATTTATTAATATGTATAAAATGAAATTTTTTAACATATTATAATTATTTTTATTGGCTTATAAAAATTAAAGATTGAAAATAACTTTTCGAAGCATCTAATAATTAAATTATATATATTTTTTGAAATTAATAGATCACACGACTTTGCACTTTGTTATAGTTGAAAATAATAATACTGATATTATAAAAACTACATAGAAAAATAATAATACTGATATTATAAAACTACATAAAATATCTCTTCTCTTTACATTTTATTTTATGAAAAAAATATGTGTGCAGATTTTAAAAATGTGACAGTACAATGTTAAATACAACGAGTAAAAAACATGAAAGAAAATGTTTTTCAAAAAAAAATTGCATTAAAATAGTTGACTTATAAAAGATTGATGTAGGTACTCCATTCAAACCCTGTTCTATAAAAAAAAAAAAAAAAAAGAAATTAAAATACTTTCTTTCTTGAAAATTTTGAAAAAGGTTCTTCAAGCATTTTTAATTTTTTGAAAAATCTCTTTAAATTAACGAACTTTTAAAACAGATTTTTTATTCATGCCTTTTTTATTATTGAAAAGAAAATATTTAATAAACACAATATTCACCTTTGAATGTAAGTATCTTTGTTAAAGCCATGTTTTTCTTCAATTTTTTAATCCAAGTTTCTTTATTGAAGAACTTTCAAATAAAAATATAGATAGAAACTTTCATTCATAAATATACTTTAAAAAAAACTACTCAGAAGTATTGGAGCAGTGATCTAAAAGTTAAGAAAAACACCAAGTTTCAACTTTTTTTCTGAAGTACAGCAAATTTTCAAAGGGCAAATTAAATATTTTGAAAAAGTAAAAGCACTGATTTAAAAAAAAGATGGCGAAGCACTATTATTACATTTATTTCTCAAAGAACTAATCAATGAATTTTTTATCTATTAAGTATTTTATTAAAATTTAATGCAAATAAATAAAACATGTTAAATATAATTTTTTACATATTTTATAAGCCTTTTTTAATAGTTATAAAAAGAATTTAGTAAAGAATATTTCTCTTGTAAAATAAAAGTATCAAATATTAAAAAATTGCACTATTTATTACTAGTATTATAAAAATTCGAGATACCTTATGAATTGGACTTGCCAAATAAAGGACCTTGGTTTCAAATGCTGTGAGTAATATTGGACTGAAAGATATTCCACTTGGTATAAGATGATAAGTCAAATCATAATAATCCCATCATTAGAAGAATTTGAGTGCAGACTGATTTGAACTTGACCCCTGCAATGCATCTTAGGTAAAGTTCAATCTGTTACATATGCACTATTAAAAGGTAATCGTTTTTAATAACTTAATATTAATTCATCAATTTTTTTTCAGTAAATAGAAATTAAGAATAATATGCAATTAAAAATATCAGTTAATTTGTAAAGAAATTATCTTAAAACTATATTCACTGCATGTTATGTATTATGGGTTACTAATTTCATCAAATTTAGAATTTATGAGCAGATTTTTTAATTTTTAACCTTTTAAAATTGTGGGAACTAGTATGTGATTTTATTTAACAAACTAAATAATTTAATATTTTTTGATACATTTTATTTCTATGCATTAATGCCAGAATTATTGATTAAAATGCTAAAACAATTTACACACATACAAAATTGTCGAATAATTTATTATTTGCTTATTATTTTTCTCATTATTTTTCCCAATATCAGCCCCGGCGCAAGAGGGCGTCTCATACATGAAGGGCGGTCTCACGTTTTGGTCGTTCATTCTGTTACAAGCGCCCCAGGAACCGAGCTGCAAAGTTCCTGCGCAAGGTAAGCAAAATGTTCGATGTCATGCGTTTTTTTTTTTTTTTTTTAGGTGGCAACATTCATTCACGCAGACGACAAAAAAAGTTTTAAATTTTGAAGTTTAAGTATAAAATTGCAAATGACAATGATGTTTTTCAACAATTTTGAACTGTAGATATTCAATTAATTTCTTTTCGTAAGTAATATTTATATTAATGAAAATTCATATGGAAACTTTTTTGAAATCGAAAAAAAAAAAAAAATAATATTAACAAATTGTAAAAAATCATTATAGCTTAATTAAAAAGAGTAACATAATGATAAAAGGGAAAAATCAGGTGTATTTCTTAAAATTAATTTTTGAAGTAATAAATTTTTAAAAGTTAATAGCAAAAGTATTAAAAAAGGATAAAAAATTTATAAAACTAAAAGTTGACCTGAAAAAAAATATAAAATTTTTTTTTGATAAAATTATTTTTAATATTAATAAAAGAAAGGAGCTTTAAAAATAATATAAACTAATACATAAAATCAAATGAAATTTTCATGTTTTTCTACGATAAATAACAATATTTAGTTCGCTTTTATACTTGATATTATCACTTAAATTGTCTTTTAATTTTAGTATAATTTGATCAGAGAACTTTTCTGAGTTATTGCCTTTTTTTTTTATGAAAATCTTTTCTTATATATCTTACAATTAATTAATATTTTCATTATGTTGATAAGAAAAATTTTCTACTCATAAATATATGTTAATTATTAAGTCTGTTTTAAATTGAAATTTTCGGGTTCTAATAATAAATAGAATAGAATTAAAATTTTTGTTATTTTTAATTTTTTAACCTTAATAAAATTTGGGAAATATTATTGTGGTATTAATTTATTATTAATTTATTAGTATTAATAATAAATTCCGTGCAGTATTATTCAGGTTTACAAATTTTTGCTGCATGTTTATAATGAAAAAAGTTCCCGAAAGTATACAATTTAACATGAGTTTGTTGCCAAAAATACTGGTTGATTTTTGATTTTGTGTGTAATTGCTATATATGCAAAATTTATTTATTTTAAAATAACACTATATTTTATCTTTTTAATCTGTATCAAATTTTTGTTATACTGAATTTTTAATACATTTTATATATCTGTAATTTTACGGTGTTTCTTTTTGTTTTATTTTAAAAATTTACTATAAAATATTACTTGTTATTGTGAAAATATTTATTTGTGAGTCATCTTTCATATGAAGATTTTAAAATTTTAAATTAAGTTGTTAAAATAAAATTAAAGTACGAAAAATCTTTTAAAACTGACTGAATGACAATACTTCTCATATCAATAAAACTATCATAAATTATACATAAAAGATGCAGGGATAAAGCAATTAGCATTCTAAAAATAATAATAAAGCATTCAAGTTATGTTATATTTCGTTTTATTAATTATTATTATAATGAGAATAATTAAATATTTTCCATTTTTCGGTTATATAAAAAAAAATCGAAATACTAAATGATAATTAATTCAAATTGAAAATTATTTTTTGTGAGTGTATAATAATGATGAAAATAGAACATATTCTGTTTTAATCATTATAAACTTACAAAAAGAATTTTCAATTTCAATTTATTATCATCTAGCATTCAATATGTCTATATTTATATTTATCTAATTATATCTATCTATCTATCTACCTAGCTATATATATATATATATATATATATATATATATATATATACATAATTATTGTTTATTTATTTACGTAACATGATAAAAATACAGAGAGTATAAATACAATATTCGGAAGAGAACGGATATTGCTTTTAATGCTTCATTAATTTTCTTGACGATCTATTTCTCACCCTGTTTTTGTATATTTTTGTATTTCTTTTGATCCACTCTGGCAATTTTCGCCGTGTTATAAATATTATATGCATATATTTCATGGACATTTTTTTTCTCTCCTTTTTTATATGTTTATATAGATATATATATATTTTTATCTGAGTCTGCAGTTTTGGCTGTTTACCCTTTGATGTTTAAAAATGTCAAAATATTTTCAGTTTCGTATCTGCTGCGTTTGCACATTTTGGATCCTAAAACAATTAATTTAAATGTTTTTTTGTGTTTTTTTTTTCTGGCTGAATATGAAACAGATGAAAATTTACATATAGCGACAGATGTTTTGACTTATTTATACAAGCTGACTGTGTTGCTAATGAGCCTTTTATTTTTTTTCTACTTTTGGGTGTATGCATATTTTATTTTATATATAAACATAACAAGGGCAAAGAAAAGACCAGAGGGCAAAGCTCTTATTCACAAAAAAAGTAAATAAAAAACCAAACTTGAAAAATGAATATCGAGGATTCAGCTTTATCAAAGTGTATTTTTCATGTTGTTTCTGAATTGTGAATAAAAAGTTTTCATTGTCTACAACAATATACAATATTAGAAATGCTATAAAATATATTCAATATTTTATAACGTATTTTGAAAAATATATACAATATGTATACATAACGTATACAAGAATGTATACAATATGTATACATAACGTTTACAAGAATATATACAATATGTATACATGTTATAAAATATATTCAATATTTTATAACATGGAATATTGAATATAATGATATCTTTCTTCAAGTAGTGGTTGTTATCGTAATGATATTTTTCTCCAACTATCTTAGTGAAATTGTGAATAAAAAGTTTTTACCATCCATTTTATAGTACATAATATTGAATATAATGATGCCTTTCTTGAAGTATTGGTTGCTATCGTACTGATGTTTTACGCCAACTATCTTCGTTATCTTAGTGAAATTGTGAATAAAAAGTTTTTATCTATTTTATAGTGCAGAATATTGAATATAATGATATCTTTCTTCAAGTAGTGGTTGTTATCGTAATGATATTTTCTCCAACTATCTTAGTGAAATTGTGAATAAAAAGTTTTTACCATCCATTTTATAGTACATAATATTGAATATAATGATGCCTTTCTTGAAGTATTGGTTGCTATCGTACTGATGTTTTACGCCAACTATCTTCGTTATCTTAGTGAAATTGTGAATAAAAAGTTTTTATCTATTTTATAGTGCAGAATATTGAATATAATGATATCTTTCTTCAAGTAGTGGTTGTTATCGTAATGATATTTTTCTCCAACTATCTTAGTGAAATTGTGAATAAAAAAGTTTTTACCATCCATTTTATAGTACATAATATTGAATATAATGATGCCTTTCTTGAAGTATTGGTTGCTATCGTACTGATGTTTTACGCCAACTATCTTCGTTATCTTAGTGAAATTGTGAATAAAAAGTTTTTATCTATTTTATAGTGCAGAATATTGAATATAATGATATCTTTCTTCAAGTAGTGGTTGTTATCGTAATGATATTTTTCTCCAACTATCTTAGTGAAATTGTGAATAAAAAGTTTTTACCATCCATTTTATAGTACATAATATTGAATATAATGATGCCTTTCTTGAAGTATTGGTTGCTATCGTACTGATGTTTTACGCCAACTATCTTCGTTATCTTAGTGAAATTGTGAATAAAAGTTTTTATCTATTTTATAGTGCAGAATATTGAATATAATGATATCTTTCTTCAAGTAGTGGTTGTTATCGTAATGATATTTTTCTCCAACTATCTTAGTGAAATTGTGAATAAAAAGTTTTTACCATCCATTTTATAGTACATAATATTGAATATAATGATGCCTTTCTTTGAAGTATTGGTTGCTATCGTACTGATGTTTTACGCCAACTATCTTCGTTATCTTAGTGAAATTGTGAATAAAAAGTTTTTATCTATTTTATAGTGCAGAATATTGAATATAATGATATCTTTCTTCAAGTAGTGGTTGTTATCGTAATGATATTTTTCTCCAACTATCTTAGTGAAATTGTGAATAAAAAGTTTTTACCATCCATTTTATAGTACATAATATTGAATATAATGATGCCTTTCTTGAAGTATTGGTTGCTATCGTACTGATGTTTTACGCCAACTATCTTCGTTATCTTAGTGAAATTGTGAATAAAAAGTTTTTTATCTATTTTATAGTGCAGAATATTGAATATAATGATATCTTTCTTCAAGTAGTGGTTGTTATCGTAATGATATTTTCTCCAACTATCTTAGTGAAATTGTGAATAAAAAGTTTTTACCATCTATTTTATAGTACAGAATATTGAATATAATGATGCCTTTCTTCAAGTAGTGGTTGTTGCCGTACTGATGTTTCACGCCAACTATCTTCGTTATCTTAGTTAAATTGTGAAAAAAAAGTTTTCACTGTCTGCATTTTATAACATGGAATATTGAATATAACTATGCCTTTCTTGAAATAGTGATTCGTACTGATGTTTTACCCCAACTATCTTCGTTAAATTTCTAAATTTGCTGAGTATTAATTTTTTATTCTTTTTGTTCATAAAAATTTTAGTAATACTTTTTGTTATACACATATGACGATGCCTTAGCAAATCAGGGAATTTGGAACTAATTCTTAAATATGAGTTCACTGAATTTTTAAATATTTAAACAAAAGAAATATTTAGTTTTTGCTTCTGTTTTACAAACTTTGGAAAACTCTCATTATGATACTGTTTAAATCATATAATTAAATATTTTTGTTTAGCTGCACCTATGATGACCAACAAATTAATAACGGTTGGCTATTTATTTTAAAATGATTTTTAGAAAATAATACAGAATGATTTATGTAAAAAAATAAAGCAATTTTTTCGTTAGACAATTTACAATTTAGGCTGGCCTTAAAAACTGTCTGTAAAAAATTAATATGATAATTGATATTTTTATCTTTTCATACTAAAAATTTTAGTATGAAAAAGTTATATGAATAAATGAAGTCATATTTCGTCAAATTCATCTTATCAAATTCTGAAAAATTAAGATTTAAAGAGAGTTTCAAAAATATGTAGAAATAAACACTTAAAATTATTTATAATTATACATTTACATAATAATAAATAATTTTACAAAAATATAATAACATATTAGTATTTTATGCCATTGCATTTATCTAAGCGATTATTTTAATTTATAATACAGAAAAGCGATAAGCGTATATCTAAGTGATTTTTTATAATAAATAAAGAAAGGAGATGATCTAAGTGATTTTTTTATAATAAATAAAAAAAGGAGTTGTTCTATGTTAATTATTTAAATAGATAATATTATAAAATTGATTTTTTCGTTATAAATACCTTAGTATAAAATTTGATAAAAGACATAAAAACAAATTTTTTATTGAATTGTTTATTTAAAAATATTTTTACAAAAATTATGTAAATAAAATGATGCATAAATCTTATTTAAAAATTTTATTCATCATTAAAAATATTGTTTAATATCTATGAATATATTATTAATTATGGGACTTCCTATATACTTCTGCCTTGTATTCAGTTGATACAAAAAATTCGTAAAAATAAATTTGATAAACAGCTCCTGATTACGTAGAAAGTCGATTTGAAATTAAAATTAATTGCCTGCCTCTTTCTTATACCACACAAATTTTAAAGTACCTAAATGCCAACATTTTCAGTACAAACACAATATTTTAAAATTAAATTTATCATTCTCAATTATTAATTGAATGTAATTGAGAATGATAAATTTAATTTAAATAAATTTTAAAAATAGATAACATTAATTTTTTTATCCATATCAATTTGATTTCAAATGTAAACAATTTGGCCAATCCTGCAAAACAACACATAAGGTTTATATAGCCAAGTAAATACTCATTCTCAGTATAATTTTTAAAAAGCTTTCAGTTCGAATAGATAAAAGATTTAATCAAAAATAGTTGAGTAACAAATGCAGCAAATTTGAATTGTAGCTACTGAAATGTTTACAAATACAGTAAAGCAATGTCTTAGAAACAATCTAACTATAATTGCTCATTTGCCAACATTCAGATCTTCAGTGAAGTGTTTCTAAGAAAAAAATAATCATTTATTTAGTATGCATCCCTCTTTCTATGATTATTTCTAATACGTTTTTTTATGACTTAAAACAATTACGATTACTTCCTGTAATTGTTTGTCTACATAAACTTATAAATTATTTTCATACTACTTGATATTTTCTAAAAGCTATTATCATATGTGAACATGATGTTGTTCTGGTTAGGGGGTTCGTGGAGCAATCCCAAAAAGTACAGCAAGCAAATAAAGTGATATTCCAAATTTGCAAATTTTGACGGAAAAATGGTAGTTTTGGCCCCTTAACTCTTGAAATGGTTCATGAATAACGTTGATCCTCAGGAATTTTCTGGAGAATTTGGCTTTTGCTTGAAGTGTTTTATAGTATGGTTTTGAAGCTCTTTTCACGTTTTGGCTAGGGGTTTTAAACATTTATATATCCAATGGCTATAAGTACTCGTAGTGCGTTGATCAATTCCTTCTTCTTGAAGTTTCATATTTATAACTTTTGGCATTTTCCGGTGCCTATTGAGCTGTATAGTGCTTCTTATTGTATTTGGAATACTTCATTCTTTATTTATGCCTAGATTTTTCCAAACTTTGATACATTCTTTTGACTATTGAATGTTATAGTGTTTCTTGTAGAATTGGGAATACTTCAATCTTAATTAGCGACGACATTTATCTTACTTTTGTATGTTCTTGAACAATTCATTCTTCATGAAATTGTTGATCCATTCAACATTTCTATATTCATGTGGCTATTGAATGTGGCCATTCTTGTAGTATTCCAATCAATTGCTTCATATATCTCGTGCATTAGTAAACATTGGTATATTCCTGAGTTTATTCATCCGTTCTACAATGTTCACACATGATAAGTTGAAATTTGCAGAGCAGATTTCTCACTAATATTTATTTATTATTTTTTGTACGATTCACATTGAAAATAACAGCGATGTATGAAATGGCTGATTTATAACGAACTATTGTGAAGAATTTTGTTGTTGTCTCTTATCCCACGTGGTCGACAGCAACATCAAGACCAAGTCCATAAAACATAAACATCTGTCCGTCATAAACACCCGTCTGTTCACATGGATAGAGGGAGAGGGCAACTTCTGTTGTGATGGAGCACTCGTAGGTAGAAGTATAACTTGGTTCCTTGACGCTGAAGAAAAAGAGGACAGTGCCTTCCTGGAGGTACCGTATGAGAGAAAACCCGGAAAACTCCCACCAGATAGTTCGTCTCACGAGGCAAAATGCTGAATATCACAAATTCTATCGATTCACCTCGTTTTTTGAAACAGTGTCTACAGTAAAGGAGACAGCGGATTGAACCTCAGTCCTAAGGCTCACCAGCTGCGCACTGAGCCACGAGTCGGGCGAGAAGGATTATAAAAACATCGATATTAAAACATTTCAGGAGAGAATTATATTTTATAAAAGGGCTAGTTCCTAAGTATGATAACATTCTAACATTTTAATTCTGATTGTGAATGCCTTTTTAGTATAGTATTATTTAAAATAAATGAAAGTAGGTTTTTATCCTATATGGCAATAATAATTTTTGAAACTGTTTTATTAGCTCAATTCAGCAAGATAGTTTATAACGTTTAGAAGAATCTTGGAAATTTATTACGGCAAGGACAGGAAAAAAAAGTAAATAAAAGGTATAATATGTTTTTTATTTTCAAAAGAATAATTATTTTTTCCTTTTAAATTATTAAATTTATGTTGGAAAAAAAAGGTCGATCAACGGAAAGCCATATGAATAGTTAGCTTTATGGAAAACACAAATTCAAATCTCCAGTCAAAATGCATTTGAACCATTGTTTCCAAAAAAATGAGGAGATTTGTTTGTTATTGCGACTGAAAGTGAAGGCATGTAGCATCAACTGCTAGGCTGCCTAGTGGTAAATTGGCAGCAAAAATCTGACAGCTTGTCCAAATTTGGCCTTGGGCCATAAAAAACAAGTAACGAAGTCTAGTAATGGTTCTGCAAATTCCCTCTTGTGGTATGCAAAATGTGGTTTGTTACCATAAAAGTCCACTCGGTAGACATTATTTACATCGGTAGGCTCTTTGGGATTTACATAAGATCCTTGATGCATATAAAGCAATTGTTTTAGCTTTCTTTTTGTAAAAAGTCTTTCTATTCTATTAATATTGCTAGATATACGATAGAAAAAGATTGTTATTGTCCTGTGACTAATCCTCAGTGTCTTGCAGCGGGTGGACACCTCATCCATCTACTGATGGATGGATGGAGGGAAAGGGGGTAGCTTCTATTGCGTAGGTAAAAGTCTGACTTAGTTCCGAGAAGGAAGGCAATGCCTTCAGGGAGGATTTTTAGGAAGAACTCAGCCCACATTTGCATATCGTATTGGAGAAAACTCCCACCAGGTAGTGGGGCTAACAAGGTAAGACGCTGAACTTCACAAACACCATAGAGTCTCTTCAATTTTTGAAACAGAGTCTACAACAATGTTGCCAGTGGATTAAATCTCAGCCCTAATGCTCACCAGCGTCGCACGTTGCCACTGAGTCAAGTGTCGGGCCTTGTTAGAGAAAGATAATATATTCTAACCAAAAAGGGGAAGGCAGTAATTATGACTACATTTTTAAAAATGAAATTGCTAAATTCCAAGCTTTTTTTTTTTTTATTACTTCAAGACTAAGATCACAATTTGCTGTTCTATTGTCACAAATTTGTGGCAATTTCTACACTAGCTAATATTTATCAATCCATCATCATTCCATCATTAAATTATTCTAATTAATTAGTCGAAATATAAAAAATTTTTTACGTATTCACTAATAATTACATAATGCATTTAATATATATGGAAAATTATCTTTCTTTAAACATTAATGCTCTTTTCATATTTTTTTTTTTCCAAATTAAGATAGCGAATAAGATTATTATTAATCTATAAGTAATGTAAAAAAAATAATTTTTATCGCTTTGATTTATTTGTGTTTTCTTTTTTTTTTTTTTTAAATTCCAGTTAAAACTTTTCATTAAATATTTCTCAAAAATTAAAAATAATGTGTTATCTGACAGAAGGTGTGATTCCTGTAAAATAAGAAACTTACTAATGAACTTAACACTTGCATAGCTAATATTTATTGACAATATAAAATAATTATATTTAGGAAACGCCATTTATTTTAAAATAGATATGTAAGGAAAACAACATTCACAAGTAAATACGTTTATATTGGCAGTAAATTCTTCATACTATATACTTAACCACATACCTGCAATGTAATAGTTAAGTTTAATTAACTTTATTGGCATTGAAACCAGAATTTTCCAGTACTGTTGAATATTTTATAAATCCGTCTGAATTGATTGTTTTTTAAAAATCTTTCGAATACTTATCTTTGATTTGAATTACAGAAATTTCAAAACTGTCTAGACTATTTGTCGCAGTAAATAACTTTTTAAGTTTTAAAAATAAATCTATGGAAGGCTACCCCCACACATTTAATTTTCACATGAATACATAAATAAATTATTCTACATAAATACATACAATTTTTTCTATGTTGGATTATATATATATATAATCCAGGAGAACTACTCGCGAGCTTGAGTTTATCATTTGTCGGCGTACTCTTTTCCCTGAATCAAATGAATAATAAAAGACTAGGATATATGACTACTAATAAAAGTAGTCATATACGCCTTCATAGTGCAAATTTATTAAAAATATAATATTAAGGATTGGGCTTTTAATTGTATAATAATCCACGCTGTTTCTTAAACATGAGTTGAATATTAGGCTCCATATTACAAAACAAGTAATATAAAAAAAAAAAAAGTTTTTAAAGTCAATTCCTACTTTTTTTCACTCTATTGCAGAAAGTCCTTTATAAATAATTTTCATTCATTTTTTTTAAGTTTATCTGGAGCCATCTATTGGTAGATACATGCAACTTAAATCTAAAAAAAAAAACTAAAATTAATTACTGAATTAATATTTGAAAAATTTATTAACATCCAGTGTCATTCACTACAAGTTAAAAAAATGTATTTGAACTTGAGTGGATGAATAACAAGTATTTTATGAACGATTTAAAAATTTGAACAAGATATATATAGGGAGAGAGTGAGCTAATAGAAGGAATTGAAAAAAATCAGGTTCAATATCTACAAAAATATGAACTTTCAGTAACCATAGCCCATACGATAAATCAGTCATGATATTGCAAAAACAATAATCGTGTTCAATAATCATAATATAGATTTTTTTCAACGAAAATTTTAATAAAGTCGCTGTTTTCATTCTTTAATTAAATTTTCTTCTCGTAAGAATTTTCTCGAGAATTTAGTTTATCCATTTTGCACAGTTGCAAATCTTATTTTCTCCATGCGTAGTTTTTGCCTAAGTCATTTTTCATGAATTTCACCGATTGTATAAAAAATTATGAGTAGTTTAGGATCTTTTTTTTTTCATGATTTCATACAATTTTACTATTTCAAAGATTTTAAGTTCAGAAGTTCACATATCTTTTAATCACGTCTTACAAATATCATTATTATTAGTTATGTTTCAAATTTTTGATGACTTACACCCACATCATACTAGGACGATAAGAAGTTTATATATAGTACAACAAACCCATTGTAGAGGGCGGATTTGCAGAAAATTTGATTTTCCATCGCTGGAATTTCATTTATAAATGATATTCGGCAACGTTAAATTTTGCTCGAATTAATTTTGGTCTCAAATTTTCAACAATTTTCAATGATCATCAATAGAAAATGAAGCTAAATAAATTCTGCAAATTATAAAAGCATTTTGCGGAGAATGTTTTTCAGATATAGAGGAAGGAAGAAGTCGACGAATCAAGATTGAGAGTGACGATCGAGAGCGAGCTCTTTGAAATTAAAGAGGCTGTTGCTTTATAACTAAATGACTCAAATATTCAGGCCTCATTGACGGGTTGGTGATTTTTTCTGACTGCAAGTCGGCTCTGGAAGCAATTAAAAATAGAGATACCAACATCACTTCTGCGATAAATGTTCTTGCTCGAGACTCTACGCTGTACAGGCAAATCAGGCCATCTTCAATGGATTCCTGCACATGTCAACATTGAGGGAAACGAATGCGCTGACTCTTTAGCCAAAGAAGCCAGGGACAATGATCAACCCAGGAATACCTTCTCACTTGCAGATGCTAACGCAGTTGCCAAAAGCCGACTAATTCCTCACCACTTTAAGAAGCCACTCATCACGGACTTCAACTGCCCTAGGAAGTTGACACATCAGTTATTAGCAGATCAGAACTAATCATTACAGAGGGATGAAGATTCTCCCAGACAAGACCAGAAAATACATCCCCTGCAAAAATTGCCCAACGATTTTCTAACACCTAAGCACATTCTAGAGTGCCCAGCACTCACTCCCCATATATTGCAGTTGAGTATGGTGCCAATCGAGGTCAACTTAAGAGAAGTCCTGTAGAGCGAAGCGGCGTCGTTGCTAGCGGCCGCTATCGTGAAGACTTTTGACTTAACAATAATATTTTTACTGACTTTACTGACTTTAATAATAATATTTTGAATCCAGGGACACGATAACAACAACAACAGTGACGATCGAGAAATGATAAATGAAAAATTAAATGTAACCCCAGTCGACAATGAAAGCAGCGATAGTGTAGTCTTTTTCTTTCAAAATTTAAATGTAACATCAATGAAAGCTGTAATAGTGGAGCCTTTTTCATTCAAAAGTTGAATGTAACACCAGTCGACGATGAAAGCAGCAATAGTAGATAGAGCCTTTTCCTTTCAAAAGTTAAAGAAACTGTTTAAAAGACAAAGGAACTGTCTGATTTTGTAAAGGAGATTGATCCAAATGAAGAAAAGAAAAGAAAAAAAATATAATTTATAGGAGGGTATTGGAAAACTCTGCACTTCTTATCATAAGAGCGGAATCCCAATAAAAAATCACCAGATTTTTAAAAACATTATTGCATCATGTTCCTTCGTTATAAAACAGTAACAAAAACTCCTTCAATCAACATTTATTTTATGTTTTCCGTTCAATTATTTATTCCTTCTAAAGATCAAAATTGAATACCAAATTACAAAACTAAATGTCAACAGATACTACTCTCACAAGATGAAGGACGAATCACCACAAAAATATGAAAATGTCGGCTGATGGCGTTAAAAAATATCAAATATGTGGCAACTGTCCTGATATCGAGCTGACTCCTCTCCATGTCTTTGATTGCCCAGCTGTTGCAGCCGCCATGCATTGTCTGCACCATCCCTCGGAAGAGGATTTATATTCCGAGCTGGCACAGCCAATATTATTCGGAGCCCACAATATTTGATTTTCTTGTACTCTTGAGAAGATACTACAATAATAACAATCATTAGGTTTGTTTAAATTATGTCCTTTCTTAATTTGAATCACATCTGATAAGTTTTTATATTTAGTTTGCGAGAAACAATTTTTGCCCTGTGCACAATGTATTATTGATGTAACCATCGCTTTCGACTAAAATTTATTATATAAATATGGAAAAACAGTTCAAAAAAATTTTTCTCAGTTTTACATTTTTTAATACAATTTAAGGTTTTAAAAGATATTAGTTTTTATTTTTATCATTTTTAAAGTTTTACTAGTTTCGAGTTTTTATTTTTATATCTTTTACGAAGCCATTAAAAAAATCAATCGAATTTAAAATGTAAAATATAATTCATCTTAATGCTACAAAAATTTCTGAGCGCAACCAAGAAATAATCGTTCTTATTATGAATGTTAAAATAAATCTTAGCAACGTTAAATAATGTGAAAATGCCAGAATGCAATCTATAACAAGAGCAAAGTGATTCAATATATATACACATATTTGGAACTACTGAATTCGAGATCAATAAAATTATTTAATATTTTCTAAAATATAGTGTAATTTTATATAAAAAATATTATTATTAAATATAGTATTGTTGTTTCATATACACTTGGTTGACAGCAACATCTAGACCAAGTCGAAGAACCCGTGTGGTCTCAGGGAAAGAAAGAAGGTGTGTGTGTGGGGGGGCAGTTTCTGTTGTGGTGGAGCACCTGTAGGTAGAAGTTTGACTTTTCGGGATAACTTTTAAGATGAAACTACCCCGCATTTGCGTATAGTATGGGAGAAAACCCGGAAAAATTCCCACCCGGTAGTCCGACTCACGAGGCAAGATGCTGAACATCACAAACGCCATCGAGTCTCCTCTTTTTTTGAAACAGTGTCTACAATAAAGAAGTCGCGGATTGAACCGCCTTATTTTAATGGATCTTAATACAGTGAATATTTGAAAAAACGATGAAATCTCTTTGTTGAAAATAAGTGTTAAAATGT
This sequence comes from Caerostris extrusa, assembly GCA_021605095.1. Lineage (NCBI taxonomy): Eukaryota > Metazoa > Arthropoda > Arachnida > Araneae > Araneidae > Caerostris > Caerostris extrusa. The sequence goes on from BPLR01004928.1 coordinate 25,714, forward strand.
ATTTCTGATAGTAATCCGAGTTAATTTTGAAATTTTTTCGGTACTTTCATTATTTAAATTTTTGCACTATAAGAGAATCCAGTCATAATCGTAAAACCTTTAGCAAAAGTTTCCTCTGTACTAACATTTATGTTTTTTCTCTTCTTATTCGGCGGTGTGATGCCCAGTTGGTTAGAGCTCTGGCATTTTGTACCACAAGTTTCAGGTTCGTATCTTGGCGGTGGCATGGATGTCTGTGAGTGGTTCGGAATTCTCGTAAAACTGTATGTCTCGGTTTAATTAGCCTAAAGCGTGAACAGAATGACTTTAGAGAGGCAAACTCTACTCTAATTTACTATTAGTTTACTACGGTTATACTCTACTCTCTTATTCCGTAGAACATCGATCCTTTCTTTTGCAATCAGATAAATATTCTAAATTTCAGATACAATTGTAATGAAATTTATATTTAATAAGAGGTGTATATACCTTTGTACGATATATATTTTAACTTTTTTTTTTTTTTACAGTCAAATGTAAACTTTGACGTTTCTTTAATTTTTTTTTAATTCTGCCATTTGTTTTGCGTATATTAAAATGTTTAAACTATGTTTTCATATATTTTTAAATAATCAAATAATAGTATTTTATCTCTTCGTAAAATTCGAAAATACTTCGATCCATTGCATATTTTTCAGCGACATTTTAAAAGCAAAGAATAATTTTAACCATGCAGACGATAATTGAACCATATTCCGAAATGATGCCATTGAAAGTTTTACAAAATTAAAAAATTAATTAAGTCAATTACAAAATTAAAATTGTTAAGAAAATATCTAAACACCTTCTGTATACTACCAGAAAATGCCAGAAAGGTTACTATGGAGTATTTGTTCTTAAGCGAACTCTTTTATAAATAAGTTGTTGTGAAAGGTATCGGGAATTTCAGATGTAATTAAGTGAAAATTCTTTAGTATGCAAAGGCTTTACTCATCAAAAGTTCTTTCATATTATTCTTTTAATTTTTAATGCAATATTTAATTGAATTTTAATTGTAGAAAATGCACAACATTCTTTATCCTTGATTTGCTAAGTGATGCATTAAAATTGTTTTAAAATTAACAAATTTTTCACTTTAGAGAAAATTACCGTTCATATTTCGTGTTTAACGTGGACATAATTTTTTTAATAAAGTGTTGTAATAATAGCTTCTTAAAATTTATAATTTCATAGTTAAAGAATTTTATCTTTCCATTATGATAAAAAAAAAAGGAAAAATATTTGCGTTTTCGTATATTTATATTAGCTTTCTTTAAAATTCTGCTAAATGAAATATCAAAAAAATTCTTATATTAAATGTTTAATAAATAAATTTCATAGTTTATAGTTATAATACTTTAATTGCATTTCCCGTATAAAAATTTACGCTTAAATTGAAAAGATTTAAGAAAAAGAAAATATATAGAAAGAAAATGTTTTCACTTATTTGTTTTCATTACATTAAAACTTACAAGCACTATCTATAAATAATCGTTCCAAAACATTAAGGGATTAATTTTAAAAGTCCTTACAAAATTGTATCTTTATTTTTGATTAAAAAACACTTAAAATGTTGTTCTTAAACTTTTGATCTTTTTCGTTTTTTACCTTCCTTTTAAAATAAATTTTAATTATAAGTTAGAAAGTAGTGTATTTTTATCAGACTGTTTTCATTGGTTTATTTTATTCTTTATAAAATAATAGAATAAAAAAATACTAACTATGTATAATTAAAAATACTAAGTACACTAAAAAATATTAGCTTAACTAAGAAAATTTTTATAATCGAAAGGCTTATGATATATTTTAAATGAATCTTTCTTACTAATGTATAGATGCTGCATATGGTATATTGAGATATTATTTTGGACATAAAATTTAATATAAATGCATTATACATAGACAATATTTTTCATAACTGGCTTAATTAAAGATTTACGAAGTTATTTTAACATACAACCACATAAAAAATATTTATATCTTGAAAGTACCGACTGCAGGAAATAGGATACATTATATCTAACATCATACTCATTAATGTTTTTGTGTATGGATATTTAATAAAATTAAACACAATTTATTTTTACAACCTGTGAGATTAATTAAAACCTGACAATTAAACGACAAACGCAAGCGAAACACGCAGCAAAAGATGCATAGATCAATTGCTAACAGAATGACAAATGTGAAGTTCACTGTACGAAAGCAGAAACTCAACTGGCACCAATTTCCACAGTGAAAACCTTCACAAGTTACAGAGTGATTCAAGTAACGTCATGTCTTTAACTTTGCTTATAGTTGTCTCATGTTACTCGAATAGTTTCTGGAATATTTGAGAAAGGTCAAATGTCAACTTCTTTAAAAACCTTGTAAAATTTATTGCTAAAATTGGCATCTTGGCGATATTTATAACTCTCCTTCTTGTACAATGTGCAAGCGACCTGATGGACCATTGGTTAGCGTTCTGGTACCACAGGCTTCAGGTTCGAATCCTGGCTGTGTGATGGATGTTTGTTAGTGGTTCGTTAACCACGTTAAACTGTAGGTCCCTGTATAATTAGCCTATAGTATGCAAAACATTTCCTTAGAGCGATAAACCAAACCAAACCGAACTTGTGCGATTGATTTAAAATTGATTAGATTTATAGAACGAAAGCATTTTGCATTATAACTAGTAAAAATTAAGCCATTTAAAGACATAATTTTTATACAAACTATTTAAGTAATAATAAAAATTTTACATGTTTACAAAAGATTTCATAATAGTATATAGTTTGGTTGTTTTTACTGAATGTAATGGTTTGCTTTACTGACAAATGGACTGATACATCTTGCCAATTCCTGGAAAAAGATATGGAAATTTTTGGTTTGGCATGTTTGTTGTATTTTGAATCTATCGCCTGTAATTTGGGAAGTCAAAATACTGATTACCAAACCATTGCAAGTCCTTTTGAATTGCAAAATTAAAGGTAGTTTTTTTTACTAAAATGTTTTTTCTTATCCCGCTTGGTCGACAATAACATCTAGACCAAGTCTATGTCACAGTAGTCATGATAAAGGGTAAAAATGCAGCTTTTTTTATCTTGACCTTGCTTCACAAAGATGTGGGATGCTCAAAGGGAGAAGTCTGACTTTACCCCACCCAGTTATATCCCCCCAGGCAATGGGTCACAATGGGGCTATTCTAATCCGTACCCGTAAGGGAATACAAATGTTAAGCTATACCACTTTATGTGCACTAAATGAGCCATACAAATTAGGTAAGTCATAAAAATTGTTTAAATTTTGCAGCTAGCCAGTACCATTTTAAAATGAAGTTTTAACTTATAATTATTTTTTAGAAAAAAGTATTAACCAAATCATCATCATCATCATTGGTGCAACAGTCTCATGGTGGGCCGAGGCCGTCTGCCTACTGGCAGATTTCGGAGCCGAGAGATGTTTTCTTTCACGGGGCAGAATTGTCAGCCCTATGCCCAACAGCCATCTTGCACAACAAACATCCATGGCATCGCCGGGAATCCAACCTGAAGCCTGCGCTCCACCGAGCGCCAGAGCGCTGGTCACTTGGTCATCAGGCCCCATTAACCAAAGGTATTTCTCTAACATTGATTTTCAACAAAAATTTCAAAGCATTTAGTTTATGCAAAAAATGCTGCTGTTTTAATTAGTAATTAAAATTTTTAATATACATACTCTTGTACACGTTGTGTTTAAAAAATTTAAAACACATATTTTAAGTAACAAAAAAAAAAAAAAATCAAATCAAATTTGTGAATTATATTCTAATTAGTGCATACCTCTGGATAAAAGGAAACTATATATACCCTTCCATTACTTTGGGAGTTCAGTATCATTTTCATCATAATTAGAAAGCAGCTCCTCCATTACTTTTGCTGATCTATCATCAGCAGGGGGATAATGGGCGAGTGGATGTAATTTAATCAGGTGAGGTTTCCTTATTAGATGAGCATCATACTTTCACAGAGCCGGCGACTAAAATGCTATTTCCTCGCCAAAGCATCTCTTTCCCTTTTTGCCTTATGCTTCTTTTCCGCCTGCAGCATAAAATATATGGAGTGTTACAATCTCCACTGTCTTGAGCAATATCCACACCCCTATATATTGTAAATACCAATAATCAACAGCAGCAATCTTTTTTCATTTCTTCCGTTTGGGAATTTATGCTCCAGCTATCCATATCTGGTGGGATCTTCTATAAATAATAAAAGCTTTCTACTTCATTCTCTTTTTGGCTTCTTTTTTTTTTCCTTTCTCTGCGATATGCATTCTTTATTCGTACTATATATCATATCGTTAATTTGTCTTTATATCAAGAAGCGATGCAATCTTTATGTATGTTTGATTGCATTGCTGATTAAGTTTCTTTTATTTATTCCAATGTCTATACATCAATATAAGATGTGGCTTGTGATGAAATTTATTGCCAGTGGATATTGTGGTTCTTATCTTTTTTGAACATCAGTGGGACTCGAGTTTTGCTTATGCCTGATGAGTGATGAAGGAGAATATTACCTTGCCGGAGGAGTTATGGGTTACTGTCCCACAATTGCGTGTCGTATGAGGGAAAACCTGCAAAACTACATCTTGAAGCCTGACTTTCAAGGGGCGAATCTGCAAGCATTGTCACAATAATCATCGAGTCTCTTCTTTTCTGAAAGCATTGACCGCATTTGATGGAAACAGCATATTCAAGCCCGAAGGCACGTTTGCAGTACACGCTACCAATAGGGCACGCATCGGACATTGTGTGTATTGTATGTATTTGTGTGCATTGAGTAACAAAGAATAATATAGTCACGAAAAGAATGTCTTAAAAACAAAAAATAGTATAGTAAATAAAGAATGTTTTAGAACAAGAATAATAATGAATGTTTTAGAACAAGAATAATATACTCCACAAAAGGAATGTTTTTTAAAACTAGAATAATATAGTCACAAAAAGAATGTTTTAAAGGAAGAATAATATAGTCACAATGTTTTAAAGGAAGAATAATATTGTCACATAGTCATTCAAATCTAATGGGTGATAATTAACATTGAAAGAGTCGAAAATTCAAATATACTGGTGATATACATATCCTATAATTATTGTTTTGGAAAACGATTAGATTTGAAGTCATTGTAATAGTTATACTCGTAGCCGACTGACAAGGTGCTTCTGGCTGCAGTGTGCTTGGTGCTTGTGGCTGAGTACAGTCCCAAAATGAAGTAGACTCGGTGGCTATTGTGAAGTGTGTAAAAACACGCATCAATAGTCAGTTTTTGGTGCGAGTTTTTTTCTTTCGTGCGAGGCAGTAAACATTAAAGTACTACCGGCAAGAACTTTCCTCCTCTCAACATTCATCGGTGGTCAGGTTGCGGTGCACAAGAGGCTCACTGATGTTCCCTCCTCAGCTTTCTAACTAGTAGAGGTTATATTGCCCTAGGTACTGGGATGAAGTGTCGATAAAAAAAAAAAAAGTCATTATAATAAGAGGACTCGCATAACTGCCAATTAAAGTTTTATGGTCAAAAGGCCGGGAAATTCACCCTAAAAGACCTATAAACACACATCTTTATCTTGTGAATACTTTAAATCTAGGGTGACCTGGATTATATTGAATCTAAAGTATCATGAAAATATTAAAGTTAAAATATACGATACTAAAAATATTATTAGTTATAGTTTGGAAATAATAATCATTGGGATTATTATGGTTCTTTTTAATGTCATTCAATAAATCTATCTGAAAAATATATGATCAAAAATATTTGTTTATAAATGATTTGCTTTGAAAATATTTAATTAAAAGGGTTTTTTTTCAATTTTATTAATATTAATTCAATAAATTTTCCAAAACGCACTTGAGGCCTATCTGAATCTATCTCCATCACATTAAAGGAATGGAATTACTATCTTCACTGACGTCTGCCTTACAGTCTCTTAATAAAGGTTTCTCAAGCATGATCTCGAACATTATATCTCTTTTAGAACAAATCCACTGCTTGCACAGAATATGTATCTCGCAATGGATCCCTGCTGATGTGGATTTGAAATTGAATGAAATTGCAGATTCTTTGACGAAGAATGCCAGAAGTTTGAATCAGACTGACATTCTTTACTTTCCTTGCACTTGCAAATGCCTTGACAAAATCTAAACATATAATTCCTTCTAAGATTAAAACTAAATACCAAATCACAGAACTAAATGTAGACAGGAAAACAGCTACTACTCTTACAAGATTAAAGGATGAAGCAATACAAAAATTGAAAATTACTGCAGTTTTAAAAATACTAAAACTGTGGCAACTGCCTTGATTTTGAGTTTACTCCTTATCATGTCTTTGATTGCCCAACTGTTGCAGCCTCCATGCGTTGTCTGGACTATCCCTTGGAAGAGGATTTATATCCCGAGATGGCAATCAACACAGTCAATATAATTCGGGAGCACCACGATATTTGATTTTCCTGTACTCTTCAGGGATACGACGACGACAAGAACAACAACATAAATTTTCCAAGTAATAATTTTAAATGTAAGACTTCAGGATCTAAAATTCAACTAAAAATGTTTGTGAACGACACTTTCACCCTGATGGCCGAATGGCTAGAGCTCTGGCGCTCGTTACCACAGGTTTTCGGGTTTGAATGCCGGCGGTGCCATTGATGTTTGTAGTGGTTCGAATCCACTTTTTAATCTGTAGGTCCGCTCTAATATGATCGTAGGGTGTTATAGGGCCATTGTTACTCCGTGTCCGTAGCTTATCTTCAAATAACACGTGCCCCTGGGTAGTGCTAAGTGAGTAACGTCGTTGCAGCCTTTATGGCATAAAAGATCACGGTCTAAGTATTACTCAGCTGCAAAAAAAAATTCACTCATTAGAAACATCTATTAAATAAAAGAAAATGCAAATACGATAATATCCATTCCTCCATTTCTTACTTGCAAAATTGAAACCATTACCTTACTTAGGCGCTCTTTAAAGCTTCCGTTAAATTAATTTAGGATGCTAAATCCGTTTTTAAGTTAATTAAGGACATTATTTTTTTCCTTCTCCTTTACTTTTTAACACGTTTCAACAAACTAGCCTTAGATGATGATTAAACACACCACCCCCAACTGTCTTTACCATGACAAATGACGTGCTAAATTTGATTTGTTTAACGAACGGCGGAATGCGAGCGGACTGAAATCCATTTACTAACTTACCGGGTTCCTTTGTTACCCTAGCTGCGGATATTTGAGCACTGACTGCGTAAAAGTATATTTTTGAAAATTAAATTACCGAAACTAGGCGCAACTGTTAATCACATTTAAAGCACTATTCATTACAAAGTGTCGTAGGGTAAGAGCCCAGGATAAATAGTCTTGTTTTTTTAAGAAAAGTTGCTACTTCGACGGTGTATTTGTTTGACAAAGTACAATGTTGCATAATCATTATAAAACTCTGACTTCCTAATTAAAACGTTTATTAAGTTTTAATGATGAAGTAAGACTGGTAATTTTGTTTGTTTTGCTGCTGTTGGTTTGTTAAATAGTGTCGCTTTAAAATTGCTTTGTACTTAATTTAGAGAGAAGAAAAAATTTAAGCACTTATTTTTGTATAATTTATGAATGTATTTTGCATTATTTATAATATTTTTTTTTATGAATGTATAAATATAATTTATGAATATATTTTGTAAAATTTTTAAATGTACTTTGCATAACTTATGAATGTATTTTGCTTACTTTATAATATTTTTGTGTAGTATATAATTTTGTATAATGTAATGTAATTATTCCAAATTTAAATATTAATTATTTTGCATAATACGCTCATAAATACTTATTCAATATGTTCCCATTTATTTAAAATTAATTAATTTAATTATGCTTCTCTGTATGAATTGCATAAATTATACAAAGTAAGTTCAATAATTATGCAAAATACTTTTTTTTGAATAAATTTTTATTTCTGTATATTAATTTATGGTATAAATAATTGTACAAAAAAAATTTTTATTTAAATTATTTTGCATAATATACTTTCAAAAATATTTATACAGTATGTTCAAATTTATTTTATTTAATGATGAAAAACTTCATTTTACATAAATTATGCAAAATATTTGTATAAATTATGCAAAATACATGCAATTAAGACAAAATAAGTGCATAAATTTTGTTTCTCTCAAAAATTAAGAACAATGCTTTATTTATGCAATGCAATTTAATATACCAATAACAGCAAAACAAAACAAAAATTATCAGTCTTACTTCGTCATTAAAATTAATAAATTATAGTCTTTTTAAGATTTTTTTTTTTTTGAAAAACAGTTTAAATATTTATTATTAATTAATATTATATTTCAAGTTGAACTATGTATTTCTATGTATTTATTTTATGTAAAATATTTTATTTAAATTTCTGTGGATTCCAATATTTATTTTATATGAACACTTTGAAACGTAATGATTGGCTTGATAATATTATTTATCTAAAAAAGTTGTTTACAAATTCTGAATTAAACAGCAGATTAACAACTGTTATTTCCAATATATAGATTTTTGTTGCCTATAGGCCATATCATAAATATGGAAGCTTTTGGTTCGGCATTTCTGGAGGGGGGTCTCGAACCTACTCTCTGTCCATCAGGCCACTCCAGTCCTCTACCTGACTCCAACTATGAACAAGTAATAAAAAAAATTTAAGTCAATTAACCTACTTTTTTTCACTCTATTGCAGAAAGTTCTTTTTATGAATAATTTTCATTCATTTTTTGTTTATCTGGCGCCATCTATTGTTAGATATATGCAACTTAAATCTAAAAATATTTAAACTAAAATTAATTAATTAAATTTAATTACTGAATTAAAAATTTGAAAACTGTAACATCCAGTGTCCACTACAAGTTCAAAAATGTATTTGAACTTGAGAGGACGAATAAAAAAATTTTATGAACGATTGAAAATTTGAACAAGATATATATAGAGAGAGTGGGAGCTATGTCATGAAGGAATTGAAAAAGAATTTAATTGAAAAGAAGTTTAAATAAAAAGCCAATAAATATTAAATAAAAGCAATCTTTTTTAATATCCATAATAATATGAAGTCTAGACCTAATGTCCAAAATAAAATTAGGAAGACTTTTTAAATTTTCTTGGCTATCCTATTAAAGATAATTCCTATTAAAGATAATTTATAACCTATTAAAGATTTCGTTTACAGATGAATTAAAATGATTAAAATTGTTAGACGATTTTGCTTGCTTAAACAAAATAAAAGGAATTATTCTTCAGTTCTTTTATAAGCAAACTGAAATAACTCTGAAAAGATGTTGAGAAAAATCTAAAAAGGATAAAAACGATAAGAAAACGAAGGAAAAAAAAAAAAACACTTGTAAAAAGAATTAAAATAAAAATTTTCACTTAAGTAGAAAATAAAGTTTAAAAGATAAAATTGAATAAATAATTACCAAAAAATTATAAGTAAATTTATTTTGCTTACTTTTCCTTCATATTTTAAATGAATATAAAATAAACTTTACATATTCTGAATATAAATATAAATTCAATGAATAAACATTTATTGAGGAGACCAAAGATATTTGATCTTTCGGATATTTGAGTCTCTTTTTTCAGTAAAGTAAAATTTATTTCTAAAACTGGCAACATATTAACATATTATATAGTTTTGCGCATACTTTGATGCCATTCTGACAGATGTGCTAATTAATAGTTGCTTTTTTTCCTAACAGAAGTAAATATTCAGTGAATGATTTATGTATTTTTCTTGTAATCAACGTTTTTTTTTGCTACAACAGTACAGCTAAATTTAATGATTATAATTATTTACAAAATGAATGTAAAAATAGTTCAAAAAGCTGCATGTTTTATTTAGTTAAAGTATGGCAAACAAAAACTAATGGTAATTGAGGTATTTGCAATATCAATATTGGGATACATGATCCAGGGATTAACTATAAAGAAAACTTTCTAGGAAATTACAAGTATAGGATGATTATAAACTTTCTCGATATGAATGCCTAATTATCATACCATTCACAGAAACTATATGAAATATTGGTTTAATGTATTTTGAGGTATGCCCCTCAAGAATGGCATGGAAAAAACAGTTAAATTCTAAGAATTACGGTTACAGTGTGGCACTACTACAAAACTTTCAAATGGTAACACCAATTTTTTTATTGGAATGTGATCTCCATAGTGAAAACCATAAATAGCGTTAGAAGGTACCTGTAACACGAAAATCATGGGCGCTGGACAGAATAAGAATAAAAGTGAAAAACAACCGATAATGACTGAAAAGCAGCAGAAAGCAAAACATTTTAATGTGTTTCACAAATATTTGATGTGATCTCTTTCACAAACGAGGATACTTTTTGCATCTGAAGATGACGGATTACACTGAAGTTCCACGGCAAGAGGAATCTGTTGAACATGATGTCTGATGGCATCTTTCAAATCAAATGCAGATTGTCATTGTCAAAATCATTGCTGATTAAATGCATATACTTTAGAGTTTATGTATCCCCACAGCCAGAAATCCATTGGAGTGAGATTGGGAGACATTGACGGCCACGGAAATGGGAAATTGCGCGAGGTAATTCTGTCACAAACTGTTGTGTTAAGAAACGTTTGATAGAAGACTTCACAAATGGGGAGGACCATTTTATATCCACACGAAGTTAAATAGAGCATTTCTCTGTTTTGATATCTGAAATCTAAAGTTTAAGCAAACGTTCTAAGCAACGTAAACTCCATCACATTTGATATATATCATCATACGTCAGGTTCAACAGATTCTTCTTGCCATGGTACATGCTGCAGTAACATCCACTGCCTGCAACATGCAAAGGCCAACGTGTGTGAAGGAGGTCACGTGGGAAATTTGTGAAACACATTAAACTGTTTTGTTTTCTGTTGTTTCTCTGTCTTTAGTGGATGTTAAACTTTCTTAGTTTGTCTAGTGCCGGCGAATTTCATGCTACAGATACCGTGCCAACGCTATTTATAATTTTCACTACAGAGATCATATTCCAATAAAAAAGTAGGTGTAGCATTTTGAAATTTTTGAAATTCTGCTATTATATCCGTAACTGTTAGAGTTAAACTATTGTTTTTCAAATGATTCTTGAGCGCATACCTCAAAATACGTTAAACTAAAATATCATTCATTTTCTGTGATTGGTATGATAGGTAGGGACTCATATATCAGAAAATTTGTTATTATTTTTTTTATGAAGTCGCAATATGAAACCAGCATTACTATAGTTTAAAAACCAGGGAAGTTTGTAGCTCAATAAGGTGAAAAGCAATTTGTAAGATGACCTCTGTAAAAAGAGGAACATTGATATGTATGCTGGGAACGATGGCATTGGTAATTTTATTCCTCCTTTCTTTATTTTTCCTCGAGTAAATATGAAAGATGTTTTCTTAAAATGTGATCTACTAGGTCCTTCAAGTGGATCAAATCTTTCTGGGTGGAGGACATCTTCTTAAAACATTTTTATAATATGTCAGATGCAGTATGGAAAACATGTTGATGATATTTGACAATCACGAAAGTCACATCTTACTAGTTTTCCTCAACTTATACAAAGGCAATCGTATTGTGCTTCTTATCTTCCCTGTCCACACCAACCGTAACTTGAAACCTCTGAATCGAATTGCATATTAATCATTTGGAAATTATAGCATAACTGCTAATAAATGGTTATTGTTAAATGCAGGTTGACCATTTTCTATACATGTTGAAACTGTAATGGCAGGTAATGCATTTCCTCTGCCATTCAGTACTAAAAATATAAATAAAGAAAAGAATTAAATTGTACAATTGTATACAATGTACAATATATAGTAAGCGATATTATACTAACTACTAATGAAAACTTTTTCACAGATGACGCATTTTGAAGATTATACGTAACCAATAGGTCATGTATGGAATAACCATGTGTTCAAAATGAACACACATAAATTATTTCACATCTTAATTCAACAATTTTTTTTAACCGCAGTAAAAGTATTATAATGGACTAGGATCTTTCTGTAAATTATTCATTTCCAGCTAAGTTTAAGTTAAATCGTTATCTGTTCAAAAATTGTTTGACCTTATTCCAAAGACTCGCTGATAGACAAAGTGTTGGATAAATTATTTGGAGCTTAGAAAATTGAACAAGAACTACAAAAACAAAGCAATAAAAAAAAAAAAAAACCTAGAAAAAAAGATAAGCAGTAAAGATTATGGCAATCAAACTTATTCGAAAGGAACCAAAGTTTAAGACAAAAGCTTTTCCTGTGAAATAAAAAAGTGCTTTTAAGACTGGCATAATATATATGATTCAAATTCAGATAGCTATTTTATTGAAAGTATGAATTCAACAATGTCAATAAGCGAAAATACTGACAGTGATGATGAGCTGTCAACATAAACTGACAATTGGATACTGATAAAATATAAAGAAAGAGAACTGTGAAAATATTTGCTGGCCAAATATTTAATAATTCAGAAGATGGAACAAGACATTCACGCCAAGAATTTTCTAAATATATGCATTAAACAACAGATTTTGTTTGTCTGTATATTTTAGGAGTCTGCTAGCCGAGTGGCTAGCTCTCTGCCGCTCGGTGCCACAGGTTTCGGGTAAGAATCCCGACTGTGCCATGGATGTTTGTAGTGGTTCGGAATCAATTTTCAGGCCGTAGGTCCCGGTCTCATATGATTGTAGAGCGTCACAGAGCCCAATCAGACTTCCACTCACCCACATCATTCCCAAAAGGACAACTCAGCTCTAATCACAGTGATATAGTATGGTATGGTATAGTAGTAGTAGTCTGTATATTTTAAAATCAAGTACCAGTGAAATAAAAATTTAGTATTCTGAGATTACATTAGAGAACACATTGAGATTTAAAACTCGTATGTGTTCAATGGCATACATGCAGTACATCATTTGTAAAGATTTGATTAAACCAAATTAAAAATTACTTTTTTTGATTCTTAGAAATATTTGTAAAATTAAATTGGTAAACCTTTAAATTTCTGCAATCGTCTTTTAATTTTTCTTCAATTCCTTCTATTAGCTCACATTCTCCCTATATATATCTTGTTCAAATTTTCAATCGTTAATAAAATACTTTTTATTCATCCACTCAAGTTCAAATACATTTTTTTTGAACTTGTAGTGGATGACACTTGATGTTAATACAGTTTTTTCAATTATTAATTCAGTAATTAAATTGAATTCATTAATTTTAGTTTTTTAGATTTAAGTTGCACATATCTACCAATAGATGGCGCCAGATAAACTTAGAAAATTGAATGAAATTTATTTATAAAGGACTTTCTGCAATATAGTAGGAATTGAATTAAATTTTTTTATATTGCTTGTTTTCTTTTCAAGTGCTGTTCTAATTTTTTTATTTTTGGGAATGTGCGGAATTTTCCTTCATTAAATTTACCAAATATCCACTTAATACAGTATGATTTGATAAATATAGTTTTTAAAAATTTTTTAAAAATTAAAAAATAATATTTCTATGCTTAAATAAATATCGCAATTATTTTCATACGATTTGTACTAAATGTGTCTGCTTTACATTGAATAATAAATCTTAATTAAGAAATATTTTTCAAACACAGTCTGCCATATTAACTAAAATCATTTTAGAATATTTAATTGCTTTTATTTAGCATTTATTTATGCATTTAGAATATTTCGAGGTCAGACAAGCGTACATTTTTCGAAATTAGCAAATTAATTATTTATTTGCACTTAGAAAAGGGAAATATTATTGAAAAATATTCAAACAAGGTTTAAATAATTAAAAAATGCTTATCTGTAGAATACTTTCTGTTATAAAAACATTAGAATAATTAATAAATCAAGATCGCCAAAGCCAACAAAGCTAACTCAGAAAACATAAAACATAATCACAAAAAAGATATAGAATGCATTTTAATTCAAAACTAATTTAAATATTAATTTCATCTGGTGGAGTGATTAAGAAGAAATTTTCCATTAGTAAAAAAAGATTGAAACTTCGAATTTCATCAACTAGATACATGAATGTGTTATGACAATGTTATATCGGTTAATGAAAAATATACATATTCGTATATATAAAATTTAAAAAGAAATTCTATTCTCTAAACATGACAAAGTTTTTTTTATTTCTAACTTTAAGTTTACAAGACAACAGATATCATAAAAAATAAATACGAAGCACTAGATAGAAACAAATGACAAATGTCAGTTAATCCATCCACTTAAGTCTGGCAATCCAATAACGCTTCCTTAAAGAAGCACGAGGCAGTGCAGAACAGGAAGCAAGGTGAAACATATCCATTTCTTCTTGGTTATCACATAGGAGAAAGAGAGGGTCAGAAGTCAGTTGAATTCTGTGAAGGTGCTTGTGGAGACAATCGTGACCACAGAAAAGCCTCTAGCAGTTCCATCGATGAAAATGGAACAAACCGTCTGCGTTCCAGTGTAGAACTCTAAGAAACTCACACTGAAAGCAAGACTGAAGGCCGTATTTGAAGATCATTTTGCCGTATCAGACATTGACTAGAGTACACCACGAAGAGGTAGATCTACGTTGCATTGCAACATGGCAAAGTAGTGTACTAAAATTTTTCTTAAAGCTCGTGGATATAATATGGAGGAGCTTATTAATCATTGAGTTGATAATTTCAACTGTAACCCTGCGTCCTCCGATACACTGGCAAGAGCGCCACTGTGACTTTCAGGAGAAATTGTCAGTTGACCTACAGACTCTCACCCGGAGAGGAAGTGTATTTTGCTCATCCGGCGCGTAGCAGAGTTTCGAGTTCTCAACTTAGAAGTGAGTACTATAATTATCTCTCTTTAAATGTGTTAAATATTGCATGTGTATGGTGTTTGTGTGTGTGTAAATAAAGTGTTTCAACCCAATCGCACCCAGTTACAATCTGGTCATCCCAACTGCACACTGCCTAACTATATTTTTATACCATGGATAAATGCAAATTAATTTAAAAAAAAAAAATTTAAAATAATTAGTCCAAAATTCTGGTCTATAAGAGAACGGAGTTCTATCAAGCATTACTATTCTAAGCAGTACTACCTTAAATGTTCTTTCATGGTTACTTAATAATTATAAAATTTATTGAAATGCTTTCTCAGTGATCAGAATGATATTCATTAGAATATAATTGGGCAAAATTTAAAAATATAGCATTTCCATAAAGCAATGGCTAAATTTTGTATTACAAGAACATTTAGTTAACAATACCACATAAATATTTCTGAGCTTTGAAAAATTAGTTATTCATATAAAAATACTTAAAAAGTTATTTTTTAAAAGCTAGCAAAGTATTTTTGAAATATTCAGCTAAAAGTACTAAAAATGGTCTAACAAGCAGCTGAAATTTTTTTTTTATTTACGAACTTAATTACTTGTAATCTAAAGACTTTTGAGATAAATATTTATTCTTTTATTATGTGTTATTGTATTTAAAAAACAAATTTATTTTGAATAATTAAAACAAGTTGTAAATAAAATAAGAAATATGTACAAGCTACATTGTTTCAAAGCAAAATATTTCAAATATTTGTATGACAACATATTTATTTATTTATTTTTATATCTTGCGTGTTTTTTTATATATGTTATATATTTTTTTTTATATGTGGTGTTTATATTTGAGGTACTGTATCTATCTTATTACTTCACGTCTGAAGTATAGTTCATGCAAATATTTGTTAGAATAATATTTCTCATACGTGGAAAAAAATTTATTTCATGGTTTTTGAAGTTGAGATGAGTGTTTTTCGTCATATTCCAGTAATAATAATATTTTTAATAATAATAATATAATAAATAAATATGAATTTCAAATTAAAAAATAACAAAAACAATTTTTAGTTTGCCATTTTTATCTATTTTATATATCCCGACTGAATGATAGTTTATGCAAATATTTACCAGAATTTTTCATACATAGCAAAATTTTAATTAATATTTTTTTAAATCTGAAATTAGTGTTTTACTTTAATTTTTTAATAATAATAATAATAAAGTAATGATAGTAATGAATATTAAAATATGTATTTCAAATTGTAATAAAATATAATTAATAAAAAAACTGAAACAATTTCCAGTTTGCTAATTATAAAAATGGATATCTTTAATGAAAAGAATTTTGCTTCAAGATTTAGTTTAAATATTAATGGTATGCATTACAGAAAATTAAATCAAAGTTAAATAGAAAATATCCTACATTTATTTTAGAAGTTAAATATAGCTTAAACAAATACCGCATGCAAGAATAAAATGTAGGTTAAATAAATGTGCAGAAAAAGCCGCAGTTTCATTTAAAAATATTTAGAGAAAAAAAGATTGATTAATCATTTGAACTTCTTTTGCATAGTTTCATTTAAAAGCTTTTAGATTCAGACTAAATTAGAATTTTATTTTTTACTGTAGCGAAATTTTACAATTTGCATTAAATATTTAATAACACATTCTGATGCTTTTACGCATAAACTCTTTTAAAGTAATTTATGAGATTGTAAATCATCTTGATCTTTTAAGAAAAATATGCATTAAATTCCATTAGGATAAAATCTCTGCATAGATATTACACAGCAATAAAAGATGAGGCTAATAGAAATAACGTATTTTTTATAAACAAAATATATCTTTGTTAGTTTAATATACCATGTGTTACATTTTTAAGATGGGTAGATATTATATATGATAATCATAAATATTTATTTCCATAATTCAAAGTTTTGCTTCTTAAGATTTATTTTTGTGAATTGTAGATTTTGCTTTTGAATAGTTTTTGACTTATACCCTTTTAAGCATTTTAGAAATTTATCTTTTTAGCTTTTTATCAAAAGAAACAAGAAAACTCGAGATAAAATAAACCTACATAAAAAAGATTGAATGTTAATAAATTGAATTTGATGTTTGACTAGTTAAATATCAGAAGTTTTCATTTTCATACAAGTGTTTTTAATTATAAAAACTGTTATTAGTCAATATTTATGGAGTATTATAGATATTCATTCTTAACTTGATTTTAATTTCACTTTGAAATTTTTTTGAAAATGGTTCAACACATAAAATGTCTTTTAAAACATCTATTTTTATTGTGCTGTTGTACATTATTAAAAATCTTAAATAACATGCATACGCCTTCTGATACGCCTGATGATCGAATGATAGTGCTCTGATGTTCGGTGCCACAGGTTTGGGTTTGAGTCCCGGAAGTGCCATGGATGTTCTTAGTGGTTCAAGAATCCACTTTAAACCGTCAGTCCGGTGTATTGTGATTGTTGAGCGTAGGGTTGTCAGCCCTACCCCGTAAAGAAACATTTCCTGTCTCGAAATCTGCCAGTAGGCAGATGGCTTTATCCACCAAGCGGCTGTTGCGCCAATGAAGAAGTTCCTGTGGCTTTAAGTTAAATCTATACAAAACCATACAAAATGAATTTTCTTCAGAATGCGATCCAGTGCAGAAAATATTAAAGAAAACTAAAAATATTATTGAAAATGTTTCAATCAAATTGAATGAAATTACTTACAACTTAACGTTAAAGCTGAAACACCAAGTATTTTTAAACGTAAATATGTTTCATAAGTAACTCCCTCTCACTTCAGCCCATGATGGGCCAAGGTCGATAATGACGATTTTATACTTTTTTATAATACATTTATTTGGAATATTAATTATCTGGCCTTTTAAAATGCAAGTTTTTCACTAGTAGTCAATAAAAATTGAACTCAACAAACAATGTTTTCATAATTCATTGAGATTTTAGATGCTATTTTCGGTTATTATTACAAAAATTGGATTTTTAAATTTTTTTTTTTTAATTTTCTATATAAAATATATTTCGAAAAATACAATGTTAAGAGTTTTATATTTTGCATAATTATTGTTATATATCTTATTAATTGATTAATACTAAATCTAAATGCAAAAAAATTATCTGTAATACATGAAGTGTTTTAAATATTACATTGGGTGTACATATGATTGCTCCCTTTTTCCACATATGCCATGCCTATTGGCACTTATATATTTTTAAATGTAGCATCACGTGGTGCATTTGACAGGGTGACAGTAAGTTTCCATTTTTAGTATATGGCATTTGCTATAATCACAACAAAATATTACTTTTAGTCAATGAAAATGTCGAATTTTATTCCAACTAAACATCATTTGAGGGAAGTTTTATTACATTATTTTATTGCTAAGAATATCGTCTGTTTGTAGAAACTTGCGGTGCAGCCATGTGTTCCGTCGAATACAACATGTAAAGACTGGTTTTGACGTTTTAAAAATAACGACTTCGACACATAGAACTAGAAGAACTACGTAAAATAATTTCAGCTGTGGTATTGGAAGCATTACTGGATGAAGATTAATTCTAAACACAACCAGAATTAGTAGTTGCTTCGTTAAATACTACTAATATGTGTTTCACAACGTTTACAGAAAATGGGGAAGGGGGTTTAAAAACAAGCAAATTGACTATCACATGAATCAAAAGAATGATGAGAGGTAGAGATCTTGAACTTCGAAGAATAGTTAAAGGATGCTTGAAAGACAAAAAAAAGAAAGAGTGTTTTCATTGGATAGTTACTAATAATCAAAAATGAAATCCTAATGGAAAAAAAAATCCTAAACATAAAAAAACTTGGGTGAATGCAGATGACAGAGGTCCATCACAGCCAAAAGAACTGTGTCAACTCATATTCTGTATTTGTTGCTATCAGAAAGGTGTGATCTGTTTTGATTTCGATGAAGCTGTTAGAAACAATTGCGTTGTTGTCGTTACATTAGTTGTCGTCGGTAGAAACTAGCGTTGTCTACCGATGACAACTAATGTTTTTGAAATGAGTTATTGAGAATGAACTATCGGAATGGAAGAATGTACACAACAAATTAATTTGCCGAGGCAAAAACTATTACGCCTACACACTATCACAGCGGCAGCAGTCATACCACACCATTCCTGCAGGAAGCCAAAGTTCAGATTGAAACTAAAACGATTCTCGTGGGATGGAGAAATCACGTGAGCTATTACGTAGAGTATGACGCTTCACTGCTTTGCAGAGAAATAAGATTTTTGGATAATTTGAACCAGGTGTTCTTCTTATAAAGAAACCGCTAGTTGCAACATTAGTATATAGCTTACTTTTAAATGAATTGTAATGAAAAAAATTAGTTTAAATGAAATGAATGTAAATGAATTTAAATGAAATCTCTTATATTTCATGAGACCACATGGGTTCATGGACTTGGTCTAGATGTTGCTGTCTACCAAATGGGATAAAGAACAACAACAACAACAACAACATATCTTATACATCAGATAATACGCAATGATTACTTGGATAATAGACACGTGGCACATAAAATTTGCAAAAGCGAATACAAATCCTTTAAACTTAGACTAGTTGGCAAACATGGCGAAAAAAAGTTGTTTACTTAAAAATTAAATAAAAAAAAAGTTTATCTTTTAGAGATTACTAGATATTATAATATGTAAATAGAATTTGAAATTGTACATTTCAAACAACATTAATGATATCGAGTGTGAGCAAAAAAAACTTTTCTAAAATTTAATTTTTATTTCTTTTAAACTAGAATGCGATTGTTTTCATTTTAGAAATTTTAAAAGTAGAATTTTTTTTTGTTTTCATTTTAGACGTATTCTATAATGTTTACATATTATATTAACTAGTAATCTCTAAAAGATAAGAAACTTTTATTTAATTTTTAAGTAAACACCTTTTTTTTGTCCTATTTACGAACTGGTCTAATTCAATTTGATACTAATTTTTGAACTATATTTTTACTAACCATAAGCTCACAGAAGTATAATATTTTTGCATTTCCTATAGACGACTTTGCACTTAAAAAGCAATTTGATTTGTTCACGTTCTTTTACAATAATGTATTTTGAAAGAAACAAAATTATTTTATTCCCTTTAGGGATTATTTATTGGATGATATACTTCTGTTGAATCCACTTTAAAGTGTAGGTCCCGGTCTAATATGACTAGAGCGTTGGGCGTAGGACTGACAAACCTATCCCATAACAAGTAATATAAAAAATTTTTTTTTTTAAAAGTCAATTCTAGTTTTTTTCATTCTATTGCAGAAAGTCCTTTATAAATAATTTTCATTCATTTTTTAAGTTTATCTGGCGCCATCTATTGGTAGATATATGCAACTTAAATCTAAAAAAACTAAAATTAGTAATTAAATTTAATTACTGAATTAATACTTGAAAAAAAACTGTATTAACATCAGTGTCATCCACTACAAGTTAAAAAAAATGTATTTGAACTTGAGTGGATGAATAAAAGTATTTTATGAACGATTGAAAATTTGAACAAGATATATATAGGGAGAGTGTGAGCTAATAAGAAGGAGTGAAAAGAAAAAAATCATCTCCGTTTTGAAATTTTCTAGTAAGCAGACGGCCTTGTCCCAAAATAAGGCTGTTGAGCCACTGAAGATGATGATGAAGATTATATTTCTATTGGGGTCTGATGGTCGCGTGACTAGCACTCTGGCGCTCGATGCTACAGGTTTTGGGTTCGAGTCCCGAATTTGTCAAAGGTGTTTGTAGTGGTTCGGAATCGACTTTAAATAGTAGATCCCGGTCTACTATAACTGCTGTAAGAGCGTTGGGCGTAGGGCTGACAACACTACCCCGTAAAAAAATCTACTTCGAAATCTGCCTATTGGCAGACGACCTTTGCCCACCATGGGGCTGTTGCACCAGTGATGATGATAATACTTCTTTTTCTGAAAATTCACTGTACATAAGTTTTAACGGTGATTAACATAAAATTTTCGAAGAAGGCCCCTAATGTTAAATGATTTCAAAAAGAACGCGAAAGAGTATTGTGACACAGATATTTTAAAATGGAAATAAAAATGTTTTATCAAAATTCTCTTTTTCCGTTTACCTTACTATTGGACCAATTATTAAGGCAAATAAAGTGATGCTGACATAGTTTCGTGAACTTTCTAGAATTTTAAATAAAACTAGACACTTAAGATCAAAATTCCATTTCTTTCCATCCAGCACCTTATTTAGTTTTAATGTTCATTCCTTTGTTGAAAATAGCTTGAACAACTAATTAAAACTTGTTGAGAAAAAATTTTACATTTGTACGTGGGCTGTGAGAACATGCTGAGAACATTGTGATGATAATATTTTCTTTTAGTTGTTTAACCAACCAAGTCTAATTAAATTTAGAAGAGGAATTGCCTTGCATAATAAATAGATGAAGCTGAGGGTATGTAATCTAAATCTCGCATCAAATTATGTTCGGGTTAATTGCTATTTTATCATATTTTGCTGTAATTGACGTTATTGTATTAATTACTCATTAACTATGAATAAGATGGTGATACTGCATATTTTTCTTTGAAATATTACATAGATGAAGAATATGATATTTAATTTAAAAAAGTTACTTATACATTTACTAATCTTATCCTTCCTAACGTCACTTTGATTTAATAAATTTTAATATTGGTTTTTACTTTTATTCAAGACTTGAGTAAACGCTATCATTTGATAAAAATACCAAATGATGAATTTGATGAGTCTGTATCATCAGTGAGAAAGGAAGAAGGAACTGGACTATTTTTATAAATGTTTGCAAGATCTATTAACCAATCCAAATCTTACAAGGTGAGATCACAAGCTGTCCGACACTGATTTGATTGAAATTTATAAAATATGTAGGCCCTGACTAAAATAACTACTAAAGTAGTAGAACACAAATCTCAATAGTTTTCAGGAAGTCGAGTTTGAAAAATTTTGACCCTTTTAGATTTTAAATCGAATAGCTGATAAGAAATTTCGTGGCTCATTGGTTCAAGTCACGTGCAAACGTTGGGAATTCTAATCTATAATTAATTTTTTATGAATCTTAATTTCTTACATTACACTAATTATAAGCAAAACTGCATAAATAAATAAGTATGCCCAACTAGAAACACACTTTCATTTATTTTCTTTTTTTATTTATGTAGCTTTCTATACATATACTCTATTACTATTATTCTATCTCTATACTATATATAATATGTATATATATTGTTCCAACGCATCTGGCAAACACTTAGACAATGGTCTTTGAGGCCTCAAGGCAAGTGCTGCACAGACGTTTACTTAGCACTTAGGAGGTTCGTGTAGCTTGAAGATAAATCACGGAAGCGGAGTAACAGTACCCCCGCAACGCTCTACGATCCTGTTGGGCTGGGACCTACGGTTTAAAGGGGATTCCGAACCCTACAAACATCCATGGCACCGCCGGGACTCGAACCCGAAACCTGTGGTACAGGAGCGCCAGAGCGCTAGTCACTCGGCCATTCAGGCCCCTATACTATAATCATTATTTATATAACTTTCTATTTCTATTTCTATTTTCATATATACCATCTTTTATTATTTTCTTTTTTCATACTACATTTTTAAATTTTATTTTATTTATAACTTCATTAAACGTTAATTTTTATTAATGCTATTATTATATTAGTTTTATTTTATTTTTTTCATGTGCGTTTCTGAAGAATATGATCGTAGCCATCGAAATGAAACATTTAATCACATTTTTCTTCTTCATTGGCGCAACAGCCCCATGGTGGGCCGTCTAGCTACTGACAGATTTCGAGACAGGAGACGTTTTAAAGGGTTAGTGTTGTCAGTCCAATGCTCTTCAGTCCTATTAGATAGGGACCTACGGTTTAAAGGGGATTCTGAACCACTGCAAACATCCATGGCACCACCAGGACTGGAACCCGAAACATGTGGCACCGAGAACCAGTCACTCGGCCATTAGGACTATTAATCATATCCTACAAGAATAAAAAAATGGAGCAGGTATAGAATATTCTATTTAGAACAATTAAAATCAATGATAATTTTTTAGAATGATTTATTTGTGAGGAATTGAAAAATTGGCAGACGAAAGTTTTATTAATGGGAACAGGATGAAAAACGAGTTAAAATAAGTTAATATAAAAATATTAAATAATGAATTTGATAAGATTGTATCATCAGCAGAGAAAGAAGAGGAAATTGAACTATTTTTATTTATTGGAATGTCTGCAAGGTTTATTGCCCAGTTGATGTATTCGAAGATCTCTATTAAAAGATAAACTCGACATTCATAAAGTGTCTTATTGCTTAGATACAAATTGATTCGTCTACTTTTACTGTGGTTCTCAGTCTGGCTCTTACAATATTTATCATACTTTACAATTGGATAATTAAATATTGATTAAAAATTCCAAACCTGATATATTAAATTTAATGTGCATTTTCTAACTATGCAATCTCAAAATATGTATCCTCGTATCCTCGCAATACTGTATTCCTCGTATATAATTACTGCACCAAATGCTTTCTACCTTGTGCTTTTCCAAATAAAAAAACATACAATGACAATAAGAAGGTAGAAAGGGTATTAAAGAATAAGCACGTTTTTTCGCACAACAATATATATTTATGTTTCTTATAGAGAATACTCATTAGTTTTTCTGCATTATTTATAATAACTGCAACGTAAAAAATTAATTTAGAGAAAAAACCCCTCGCAATTTTCTGATAGTTAATCTGCGACGTTAACTATCAAGACACGAAATTACTTGTCAGCTCAGCTCTTTAACGGTATAAAAGCATTTAAAAATTGATTTTCTCGGTAAAATTATAGAGTGGTGGGACAATTAAGTTGCTAATCATAACCTATACATAGTATAAATTTCAAGTAAATTGACAAAGAAGGTTTCATTGTTAGTACCTCTAATGCACATTACGTTCTTGGAAGATTTACTAACAAATTTGGTTTTAACCAACCCTTCTAATGATAGTTAATTTTTTTCTTTCCAATGCAGCTGACAAACACTTAGACAGCTTGGTCATGGATGCCTTAAGGCAAGCGCTGCACAAATATTACTCACTTTGCATTACCCAGGAGGCGCGTGTAACTTGAAGATAAGCCACGGACGCTGAGTAACAACGCCCCCGCAACACTCTACGAGCCTATTAGACCGGGACCTACGGTTTAAAGTGGATTCCAAACCACTACAAACATCCATGGCACCGCCGGGACTCGAACCCGAAACCTGTGGTACCGAGCTCCAGAGCGCTAGCCACTCGGCCCTTCAGGCCCTAATGATAGTTAATTGTTTGAGTAATTTTTCTGTAGATAAAACATGGCGGCCTGATGGCAGATTGATTAGCCCTTTGTGCCACAGGTTTAGGGGTTCGAGTCTCGACTGTGCCATGGATATCTGTAGTGGTTTGGAACTCATTATAAACATAGTTCCCGGCCTAATATTGCTGTTGTGTGTAGAGCCTAGAACCTGACAACCTTACCCCATAAAAAAAAAAAATAAAACATCTCCTATTTCGGAATCTGCAAAGTATTAAAAAGGAAGCCAGTCTATTTGTTTTTTTCTAACGCCAGGTAGATTAATTCAAAATAATTTGTCGCCATAAAGGCATATATGTACAGATTCAACGTTAATGAAAGTCTTACACCACGTAAATCTGCTACACGCCACCCATATTTTGCAAAATAATTTAGAAAATAAAAGTACAACGCAACGACTATCTAATGAATCAACACCCTCTTCTCTACTTTCTCGAACCCAATGGATGTGCTGAGGCCTTGATGTCCAACTGGCTGGCACTCTGGCTTTTTGGTGCATCAGGCTCGAATCCTTGCTGTAGCATGGATGTTTATTAGTAGTTCGGAATCTACTTTAAACTGTAGGTCCCGGTCTAATGAGTCTAAAGTGTGTACAAAATGACCGTAAAGTGACAAACCAAACCAAACGGATGAGTTTACTGATTTATCGTACTCCTGCTTGATTCTGTATTAACTGTAGCGGTTCAAACCAAGCTCTCTATGATTACAAAACGTGCTATCCATTAGGTCGCATTGGCTCATGGGAAAAAAAATAAATATGAAATCATGTAAAATTAAAAATATAAAATGTGCTATAGATATATGTACAAACGTTTAATTAAAATGTATTTCTAAAGTATTAAAATGTATAAATATGAAATTACTATATGTTTTTAATACATAGTTCAATTAAAAAAATAAAAATACAATTAATGAATCGCTATGATAAACGCTTAAGCAGATAAGTAATTTATGATGAATGAATTAATTTCGTTGCATTTTAAAATGCTTTCAAAGAGAACCTTATGGTTGAAAATCGATAAAAGTGATTAAATGGAGAATAAATGTATATTTTAAAATAATGTTATGGAGCCAGAATATGTTAGCCGATAATTAAACATTAAGTATCAAACAAATTAGGTATAAATTAATCTACTAATGAATTTAAATGACATAAAATAAAGTTTCGAAACTATCAAGTTTTCTGCTGGAAAGGGAAAAGCTGTAATAAATGTTAAGTCTAAACACAGTTTATAATTAATTACTGTCTTTAATATGTATATGAATATTATTTTCAATCGAATTTTATGATGGACTTTTTATTCACGAGTTTTGGTTGTGGATAGACACATGAAAATTTGTAATTCAACTATAATTAACGTAACTTTTAAAAACATATCCTTTAGTGTTTTGGCAATTATTTGAGCGTTTTTTTTTTTTTTTTTTTTCATCCTGTTGTTATACATGATCCGGAAATTAATTGGGTGATAATTCGGATTAAAATAACATCAATGCAGTAACATCTATATTTTCAATAATTCAATGTGGTATGTAGAAGATTCAGTGTTAACCAAGATGTACCATGAAAATCTACTACATTGCCCTCCCATTTTGCACCAAAATTTAGAACAACAATATGGAGACTTTCAAAAGTTTTGGTGAAACTGATATCTAAAAATTAAATATGGTTTTTAATTTTTTGTTTTCTTAATTTTTAAAGAATTGTTTTTTTAGTAATGTGTTTTGTTGACATTAATAATGAATACAAAGAATTTTCAGAAATTTTTACTTTCTTTCCCGAAAAAATACATATTTTTATTCTCAAATATTTTTAATGTTAGAGGAGAAAATTTTATTTTTTGAAATAATCTATAATTTTATTTAATTAAAGTAACACATGCCAGATTAAAAATATCACAGTATAAAATATCTGGATAATTATTGAATCTTTTAATAAAAATAGCAAATATAATAAACAAACCCAGAATGCATTGTTTATGCACATGTTCCGATTTAAATATGATTAGCACTAAACGATGATCAAATATTATGATTGAAAATTGTTCTAATTCTCTTTTAGAAAAACTGAAGAAGAATTCTGGGATGGATAAAAAAAAAATAGAAATTAATATTTTCTGTGCAGAAAAATTAGCGAATGATAAAGAATGTGCATGGCTTGAAAAGGATTTGATTAATTTTTTATAAAATGAATTGTAGATAAAGTAATTGTAGATAATTTTAAATAAAATTATAAAATCTGCTTTAAAACTAATAAAAAAACCCATGTACTCTGGCTAACGGAAAAACATGTTTCTCAGCATCGGACCATATGCTGAGAAACTGTATTGATGCTGTATGAAAATTATTTGACAAGTGAAAAATGGAAATATGCAGTTACAATTGATATGGCTACTATATAACCGCAATAGAAAAAGAATCGATTTACTCAAGAAAAAAGAAGATAATCAGACCTTTTAAAATGTGTTCAGAGAAAATAAAGTAAATTTTGTTAAAGCATTTATGATTCTTACTGAATCCTCTTATAACAAAAAACTTAAAATTAGAGAGAACTTTAAACTTTAAGTAAAGAAAATGTCAAAATTAACTTTCAAAAATATGTTCTAAATAATAATATATTTAAATAAAAAAAATAAAAAACATTCCATCACATCATCCACTGTTTTGTTCCATCAAGATGAGGCTAGTCATACCTCTGTCTATTGCTCTAACTGAACTAAAATGAAATAGGAATTGAAACCATCTCATTGAAATGCATACCAAGTGCCCCATCGTGTCTCCTAAGTATTAAAGTTCATTTTGACTCTTAAAACAAACTTTTTATAAGCGACATTGATTGGATCCTCGAAGATTGTTGAGATTTGGTTTGTCGATTTACGGTCATCTTGGGCACACTTTGGGCTATTTAAACTGGGACCTACGGTTTAAGTGGATTCAAAACCACTAACAACCATCCATGCCATCCCGCCAAGATTCGAACCTGAAGCTTGTGGTACCAAAGGCCAGAGAGCTAGCTAATTGGCCACCAGGCCCCAGGCAGATGTTGAAGAGAAGTGGAACACAATCAACCTCGATATTTTAAGAAAAGCTTTTTTTTTTTTTTTATCTTGGAAATTAAGAATATAAGAGTTTAATTAAGGGCTATCAAATTGTACATAATAAAAAAATATAAATCTTGGCTTTCTTTTTATATATATTATTTCAAAATCGTACATCCTTTGTACCTACCAATTGTTTTTCAAGACGTGAGAAAGCATTCAATCAGTGAACCTAAATCTTATACTGGAATTAATTTAGACTGCGTCTCCAAATCACTAAATTGAATAGTCAATTGGCGATTTTCTTCATGTTCAGTCCTTTTCATTTGCTTATTTTTTTTATCGACCATAGAAAATTAGAAAGACATCTGGGGCCTCCGATACGCATTATCTTATCTTAAGCGGAAGTCAGGGAGTATCTGGGTGCACGGGGGAAAAGCTTTTTCTCGAACGATCCGAATCTCTAGCAGTAATTGTCCGCAGATTGTCTTTTGTGCCGCCCGTGATGCAGTAAAACCCCACTCCTAATCCCCCTTTGGATGGAATCAGTGAGGACTTCCGTCTGCGACGTCTGGGCGGAGAATGAATTTTCTAAAGGTACGTTCCCTAAACCAAGAATGGCAATCCTATTCGACATTATGCTATAAATAAACAGTAACAATTTGAATGGAAATGAATCTATTATATTATGTCTTATAGTATATTTTACTAATGATATGTGCCCCTTGTGGTTTGAGAGCTCCAGTAAATCTTTTATTGAATAATAAAATGGAAGAAGTAGCTCTAGCGTGAATATCTCTGTTTAGAATTATTAATGTTCTGTGAAAAACAAGTAATATAAAAATTCCCTAAAAATTTTTTAAGTCAATTCCAACTTTTTTTTTTTCCATTTTGTTGCAGAAAGTGCTTTATAAATAATTTTCATTCCTTTTTTTTAAGTTTATTTGGCGCCATCTATTGGTAGATTATTTTAAATGTAAAAAAAAACAACTAAAATTAATTAATTCAATTTAATGAATGAATTAATATTTGAAAAATTTTACTAATGTCAAGTGTCATCCATTACAAGTTCAGAAAACGTATTTGAACTTGAGTGGCTGAATAAAAAGTATTTATAAACGATTGAAAATTGGAACAAGATATACATAGGGAGAGTGTGAGCTAATAGAAGGAATTGAAATAACTTTATTTCTTCAGAGCGTTTATAAATTGCGCAAATATTTATATTTTATAAGATTATTCATTTCTGATCGTCTAATGTGCTTTGAAACAATACATTCTGCATAGAGACCTATTAATCATAAATAAAACATTTTATAAAAATCCGGATAAAAATATAGAAAGCAAGTTTATCCGATGATACTAATAAAATTATTTCTCTTTTTTAATTGCAGTATTTTGTGAATTAACTTTTGCAAAATTTATTTTTCATTTTCTAATCTTTATAATATAATTTTCTAATGAAATTTGATTTATTCTACTTAAACGAAAATATTGAAATATTTTTTGTTGTACTTCATAACTTTATGATATATTGAAATATTTTTATTGTACTTCATAACATGATATTGAAATATTTTTATTGTATTTTCACAACATGATATTGAAATATTTTTATTGTACTTCATAACATGATATTGAAACACTGAAAATAGTGAAAATATTTCATTATTTTCAGTGTTTCAGTCATAACAGACAATTGAAATGATAATATGGAAATATTTTTATTGAACCTAAAAAATAATTATTTAATTGTACATTATCATTTTATTTGATAAAATCAAGGTATGCTTAAAAAGAAAATAAAATGGATAAAAACTAAATTATTTGTAACTTTTGTTTCTTCTTCTTCATTGTTGCAACTGCACCATGGTGAGCCAAGGCTGTCTGCCTATTGGCACATTTCGAAACAGGAGATTTTTTTTTTTAAGGGGTTATACATCAGCTCTACTCCTAAACTTTTTGTTTAGAATTAAAATTAGGCCACAGTACACATTTATACTTCAATATATTTATTAAAAATATATTCAATAAACCTCCTATTTTTCCAAGTTATTTTCGATTTAACAGGTGGGCTGTCAAATTTATACATGTGTCTTTTGATGGTTAGGCTAACTAAATATCATATGGATTTAATACTAGTAGCGCCATCTATGTGTCAGCCTATGAACTTTTCAGCCCCACCTGTTATGTTTCTACTTCTTTTCGGATTATATAGCATATCTTTTCTATTTCTTTATATAGCATATCTTTTATATCTTATAAATATTTAACTGGTATTCAAGGCGTAAATTTTCATAAATTTCAATAGTTGTTAGTAAAAAAAAAATTTTTCAAAGACAAGTTGTTCTTTTAATCTTCATTATAGAATGCCTCTTTTATTGCAATCAATAAAGAAAACTAATCAGATTAATATTCCCATAATCTTTTCTTATCGAAAACCTTTTTCCAGATGAATTTATTTTTCTGTGAAAGAAAAGGCAATTAATATAAGGATTTTTTTATACTTAGTTACAATCAAGTTCTGTAGAAGATTTATTAAAGAAAATCATTCCGACAAACTATGTTGATGCTCTTGAAAGCATTATGAA
>BPLR01004929.1:0-45908 GCA_021605095.1 Caerostris extrusa
ATTAAATTAAGGACAAAATTTATGACGTTTTGATGTTTTGTTCCTGCGCTATTTAAATTGGACTCGCATTTGTTTTTCAGTTTCCATTGTGTATTTTCTTTCTAATGAGTTGGAATATTAATTTTGCATTAAATAAAAACACAAAATAACAACAAGAAATGATAAACAACGACATTCGTTTCTCCTTATCTCATTTCCCATTGAAATTTCTGCAAATTATTAAATCCGTAGTTGTTGTTTTTTTTTTTTTTTTTCTCTTTCTTTCATTTGCGTTACTAAATCTCATTAGTTGGTTGTTATTTGGGTCTCTTGCGGCTTTTAGTTAAATTTTGTTTCGGCCCAACATAATGTTTGCGTCGTTAATTATTTAAATTGGGAGTTAGAATCTAACTTCCAGAGTGATTTTGTTGTCGCTGCATTTAATAATTTAGATCTCGGAAGCGGTTTCATACGTTGTTTGAATGATATAATGATCTGTTTTAATTTTCATCAGGAAAATGAGCTTTGAAATAGGATCACTAGACTGAAAATTTTTTTAAATAAACTCAGCGTTATCATAATTAGTAAACGAAAATATCTTATTTAAGTTATTAATTTAATTATAATGCATGCAAATTATATCATCAATGCAAGAAGATATAATAGATAGAATTAAATGTTATATTTTCTACATCATTATTCCTTTTTCAAACAGTTGAAGATATTTATCATTCGTATACATTCTAATTATAAATTAATGATATAAATTTTCCTTACAAAGTTTTTCAATATTATCTGAAGAATCTTACGTAATGTATTTTATTTTTCTAATTGTAAGTACGGTTTTTGGTTTGGTCTGGTTTGTCGATCTACGGTCATTTTGTGCACACTTTGGGCTAATTAGACTAATTAGACCTGCACCTACAGTTTAAAGTGGATTCCGAACCACTCACAAACATTCATGTCACCGCCTGGGTTTGAACCTTAAGCCTGTAGTATCAATAGCCAATTGAGCATCAAGCCGCTGTAGGGTTTTAGGGCTTGATGGCGGAGTGGCTCAGGCCCTAAAACTATCGGTACTACAAGTTTTCGAGTGCGAATCCCACAGTTGAATGGATGTTTGTAATGGTTCGGAACCCACTTTAAACCATATGTATCGGTTTAATATGACTGTTGAGTATAGGGCTGACAATGTTACCTAGTAAAAACAACGCATCTATCTCAAAATCTGCCGGTAGGCAGACAGCCTTGGCCCACCGTGGAGCTGGTGGGCCAAGGCTGTCTGCTGTCATCTTTTGACTGTCCTGTTTGTCATCTTTGTCTTGTCCTGTCTGCTTTTGTCATCAGACTGCTGATGAGGAAAGACCTAAATATTACTTAGTGATATATACGATACACGCAATCATGTTTTATTACCATTATATCAATTAAAAAAGTAAGTCGCTATCTAGAAAAAACTCATTTCTACGGCGGGCAATATCCATCAACACATCCTGACATGACCGACAACGACAGTGTCAAAGAATTGTCGTGTCAAATCTTTAATTAATTAGGGCTATGATATCTGCGAAATACTTCAATTAATATCTTTTAATATTTTATTATTCAGAAGAAAATAATGAGCGTAGTAAATAAATTTTAACGCATCAATATTTAAAACAATTGAAAACATGGCATAAACAACTTTTAACATAATCGATATCAATAATTTCCAAACCGTGTCGGCCATTCAGAAGTGAAAACTACAGACAATGAGTACAAATCTACCTTCTTCCTCCTACATTGCGACTTTGATGGCGACATTGTTTGGTCATTCCTCGCTGTCATTTTATCTCTTCTAACTTCGTATACGAAAATAGATGGCCTTCACTTCGCACCGGCTGAAAACTTCACACTTTTCGTTAACGGCGATAGATTGAAAATCCTAAAAAACGGAGCACATATCCCGGAAAACAGGAATCAGACCGGAGTGGTAATGGATGTTCTTGGACCCTTGTTGTCTAGCCTGGAAACTTGCAATGATGATGATGGGGGGGGCGCTATTAATTTATATAAACTGCTCGTGACAGGCCTTTACCTGTACGTCACTGACCATGCATGCATGGATGTGTAGTAAGTACTACAGTGGCGTGGTAGACAATCAGAAGGATGGGGGAGGGGAGGATTTCCGAAGAAGCAAGGAACTTTTGGCGTCGTCCAACTATTAATATCAATCGGGAGCGTTCGGTAACTGGGGAACCGGATGACAAACTGTTCTGGCGGCATCGTTCATCACCAGATTTTCGGTTCCTGCAAAAAGGGGTGACAAATAAGGAAGAAGAAAAAAAAGGAGAACCTCCGCAACAAATATTTCATAAGGTGTCCTTTTATTTTGGATCGGGCTATTTTTGGGAATGGAACAGAATCTTTCGAGGTTTTTTATTCCTGTTGGCCACTGGGTATATGAGACCCGAATTTTTTTCCGCGGAAAAAGTTTTAAAATAAATGACTGACCAATGACGTCTCGTTTAAGGAATTTTTTGAACGGAAAGATGATTGGCAAAGAAATATTAATCGAATAAATTTTTTGACGGAGTGAGGCACGTGTTGAAAAATGGGGCCATGTTTTCCGATTTTTTGCCAGTTATGTCAAGAATTTTCATTTTGATGTTTCAATCTTAAACGATTTGCGATTTTTATGGTTTATAAAGGGTATTTTTTGTTGTTGTTAAGTTTTGTTTTTTGTTTTTATTAATTTTCATATTGAAGACTAGCAGAATTTTGAAAGAGAAAAACAAGCTATATATATCTGAATGCTATATTTGGAGGAATTATTCAAAATATTAATACTGATCTTTTTTAAAAAATTGATGGCAGCACATTTCGGTAATCTTAACACAACTGCCAAGCACTTTCGTGTCGTATATTAGAAAACTCATAATACTCCCGTTTGGTTTGTCTCGCTTCTGTTATTTTTTGCACACTTTGGGCTAATTACGTACAGTTTAACAGCAATAATTTCCAAACCGTGTCAGCCTTTCAATTGTGAAGACTACATACAGACAATGAGTACAAATCTACCTTCTTCCTCTCTCACTGTGACTGTGATGGGGACATTGTTTGGTCATTCCTCGCTGTCATTTTATCTCTAACTTCGTATACGAAAATAAATGGCCTTCACTTCGCACCGGCTGAAAACTTCACACTTTTCGTTAACGGCAATAGATTGAAAATCCGGAAAACGGGAGCCCATATCCCGGAAAACAGGAATCAGACCGGAGTGGTAATGGATGTTCTGGACCCGTGTGGTCTAGCCTGGAAGCTCACGATGATGAAGGGGGGGCGCTATTAATTTATATAAACTGCTCGTGACAGCCCTTTACCTGTACGTCACTGACCATGCATGCATGGATGTGTAGTAAGTACTACAGTGGGGGGTGGTGGACAGTCAGAAGGATGGGGGGTGTGGGAGGATTTCCGAAGAAACAAGGAAGTTTTGGCGTCGTCCAACTATTAATATCAATCGGGAGCGTTCGGTAACTGGGGAACCGGATGATAAACGGTTCTGGCGGCATCGTTCATCACCAGATTTTCGGTTCCAGGGAAAAAGGGGTGACAAATAAGGAAGGAAAAAAAAGGAGAACCCCGCAACAAATATTTCATAAGGTGTCCTTTATTTTGGATCGGGCTATTTTGGGGAATGGAACAGAATCTTCCGGGTTTTTTTTTTTCCCCTATTGGCCAGAGGGTATATGAGATTGTTTTTTTTTTTTTTTTTTTTTTTCCCCGGAAAAAGTTTTAAAATAAATGACTGACCAATGACGTTTCGTTTAAGGAATTTTTTTTTTTTCACCGTCTTTTCGAAATGAACGGAACATGATTGACAGAGAAATATTAATCCAATGAATTTCTTTTTGATGGAATGAGGCGTGTGTTGAAAAATGGGGCCATGTTCCGATTTTTTTGCCAGTTATGTCAAGAATTTTCGTTTTGATGTTTCAATCTTAAACGATTTACGATTTTTATGATTTATAAGGGATGTTTTTTAATGTTGTTGTTAAGTTTTGATATAGATAATATTATTAAAGCTTAGAATCATATTGAAACTTGCAAGAGAAAAACAAGTTATATACATCAATACATTGTTTGGAGGAAGCATTCAAAATATTAATACTGATCTTTTTTAAAAAATTTGATGGTAGATCATTTCGTTTAATATTACTGCGAAGCCCTTGAATGCCGTATATTAGAAAATTCGTAAAACTCCCATCAGGCACCCTAATTATCGAATTGGAACTTTTTACACACGTTTGTCATCTCTATAAAGATCTCCTCACTTCTAAACTTTGGTATCGTAGGCTTCAGGTTTGAATCTTGGCGGTGGCATGGATGTTTGTGAGTGGTATGGAATCCACGTGAAACTGTAGGTCCGGGTCTAATTAGCCTAGCATGTGCACAAAATGACCGCAGAGCGACAAACCAAACCTTTACTAAATTAGGGCAATGATATCTGTGAACCACTCGAATTAATATCTCTTTAATCTTTCAACATTCAAAAAGATAATAATAAAATAAAATAATAAAAACAGTAAATTCGAAAGATAAATAAAATGTTAAGAATAAACATCAAATAAATATAACGCATTGAAATTTAAAACCATCGAAAACATGGTAGAAACAACTTTTAACATAATCAATATCAATAATTTCCAAACCGTGTCGGCCATTCAGAAGTGTGGAAAACTACAGACAGTGAGTACAAATCTACCTTCTTCCTCCTACATTGCGACTTTGATGGCGACATTGTTTGGTCATTCTTCGCTGTCATTTTATCTCTTCTAACTTCGTATAAGAAAATGGATGGCCTTCACTTCGCACCGGCTGAAAACTTCACACTTTTCTTTAACGGCGATAGATTGAAAATCCTAAAAAACGGAGCCCATATCCAGGAAAACAGGAATCAGACCGGAGTGGTAATGGGTGTTCTTGGACCCTTGTTGTCTAGCCTGAAATTCGCGATGATGATAGGGGGCTATTAATTTATATAAACTGCTCATGACAGGCCTTTACCTGTATTTCGTCACTGACCATGCATGCATGGATGTGTAGTAAGTACTACAGTGGGGTGGTGGACAGTCAGAAGGATGTGGGTGTGAGGAGTTCCGAAGACACAAGGAACTTTTGGCGTCCTCCAACTATTAATATCAATCGGGAGCGTTCGGTAACTGGGGGAACCGGATGATAAACGGTTCTAGCGGCATCGTTCATCACCATATTTTCGGTTCTGGCAAAAGGGGTGACAAATAACGGAAAAAAAAAAGGAAAAACCCCCGCAACAAATATTTCATAAGGTGTCCTTTATTTTGGATCGGGCTATTTTTGGGAATGGAACAGAATCTTCCGAGGTGTTTTTTTCCTGCTGGCCTGAGGGTATACGGGACCGGATTTTTTTTTCCCGGAAAAGTTTTAAAATAAATGGCTGACCAATGACGTTTCGTTTAAGGCATATTTTTTCCCCGTCTTTTCGAAATGAACGGAACATGATTGGCAGAGAAATATTAATCGAATGAATTTTCTGACGGAGTGAGACGCGTGCTGAAAATGGGGCAATGTTTTCCAATTTTTTTGCCTGTTATGTCAAGAATTTTCATTTTGATATTTCAGTCTTAAACGATTTTTACTGTTTGTAAATTTTTTATATATAATATATATAAATAATATTATTGATTTTCCAATCGAAGCTTAGCAGAATTTTGAAAGAGTAAAAACAAGTTATATATATTTGAATTCTACGTTTCGACGGATTATTCAAAATATTAATACTGATTTTTGTGTAAAAATTGATAACAGCACATTTCGTTTAATGTTAACACAACTGCCAATCATTTGCGCGTCGTATATGGGAAAAGTCATATTAGTTCTCATACTCATTATTAGTTTTCATATTGAAGCTTATCGTCGTATATGGGAAAAGTCATATTAGTTCTGAATACTCATTATTAGTTTTCATATTGAAGCTTATTCGTATATGGAAAAAGTCATATTAGTTCTCATACTCATTATTAGTTTTCATATTGAAGCTTATCGTCGTATATGGGAAAAGTCATAGAGTTCTCATACTCATTATTAGTTTTCATATTGAAGCTTATCAGAATTTTGAAAGAGAAAAGCAAGTTATATATATCTGAATGGTATGTTTGGAGGAATTATTCAAAATATTAATACGGATCTTTTTTAAAAATTGATGACAGCAGATTTCTTCTAATATTTACACAACTGCCACGCACTTGCTTGTCGTATATCTGAAATTCATAATACTCCCATCAGGCATCCTGATTATCGACGTGGGACTTTTACACACGTTGTCATCTTTATAAAGATCTCCTCACTTCTAAACTTTGGTAACACAGGCTTCAGATTCGAATCCTGGCGATGGCATGGATGTTTGTTGGTGGTTTGGAATCCCCGTGAAACTGTAGATCCCGATCTAATTAGCCTAAAGTGTACACAAAATGACCGTAGAGCGACAAATCAAATCAAACCTCATTTCTAAAAATAGCGACTGCAATGAACACAAATTAGAAGCTAAACCTCCCTACACGCTATTTGCTTTATTTTTACCACTGGGCCACAAGTCAGTTTCTCTCGAATTTTGACCTTTTGTTATATGTATACTGCTCATCTTGAAAATATAAGAATGCTTTCCAAGTGCCATTATCCAAATTCTTAGTCTAAATTTTTTGTATTTAAAAGGCATTTAAAAAACTTAATTGACTGATATTTACTTCGAATAATCAATTTCCATTCAAGTTATTTTTTTAATAAAGAATAGGAAGACCTTTTTTTCAAAATGGATCACAAAGAAATTAATGTCAAAAAAACTGATAGATAGTATCTTAACTGTAAAAAAAATAAACAACTTCTGATATAAAAGCCAGTACATTCGCCACGTCATTAAAGTGAGGCAGTTTGAAGAGGGGGGGTGCAGCTAATGGACTCCCCCCTCCACTCTTTCGGGATTTTCCCTCTAATCCCCAAACGACTCTCTGGAAAGACGTTGAGCGGTTCTGCAGAAGACATTAATCCGCATTGAATTTGCACGTTTTGAAGCCGAGGTTTTAATAGCTTGGCTTCGGTACAGACGTCTTGACAGCGTAATCCTCTTTTTTTTTTTTTTTTTTTTTTTTTAACCTTCTTTTTTACTGTAGAAAATTTTTTACAATGTTTAAAATTAATGTAGGTTTTGTTGGGCGTAGATCGATATTTCATTGAATCGAAAACATCTTAGTAAATAAAGGATATTTAGTTTGAAAGAGATTCTACTATTCTGCGGGCGGCATTAATCCACATTGGATACTACTCTGCCCAAAAAGTAAGACAATTTTTTTTTTTTTTTTTAAACTCTTTATTTATTCTTCCAAATTTATTTCATCGCCTTCAAAGTAATCCCCTCCGGACACAATGCACTTATGCAACTTTTATTCCAATCCTCAATATATGCTAAAGTCATCGACAGGGATGGCCTTCAACGCGCGTGGCGATTCACGTTGAATCTCTTCAATCGACTCAAAACGGTGTTCCCGGAGTGGTCTTTTGAGTTTAGGGAACAGCCAGAAGTCGAACGGTGGTTGTGGAACGATATGAATTTCATTTTTGGCGAAAAACGTCACGAAGAATCAATGCAGTGTGAGCTTGCGCATTCAGTATTTTCTGTACCAATCGAGGTTTGATGCATTTGAGGCCCAAATGGAATGGACCGATCCTTTTGAAATTCCAACATCATCAGCAAGGTCTCTAATTGTAAATCGACGGCTTTCAAGTACCAAATCTTTAATTTTTTGCACGTGAGCATCGTAGGTTGAGGTGGAGGGTCGACCAGAGGGCTCTCCGTCTGCAACGCGTTCTCTGCCTGCTTTGAACTGTTTATACCACTTTCTTTCCGATATAGGAATGTTCATCGAATGCCTTGAATAATGAATATTTTGACATGAAATTTCACAGAGATCTCATAAGCCCCGGAATTTTAAATTAAAAACTTTTTCAAGACACAGTTTTTTCTTCTTTTCTTACATTATTATTATTATTATTTACAATGCTTAAAAATAATATAGATTTTGAACGATGTTGATCGATGCTCCTGTGAATTGGAAATATTTTGGTCAATAAAGATACTAAATATTTTAACGTAGAATATGTTTTATAAATAATCATTTAGTTGAAAAAAAGGTTGTACGATTTTACATGAGGCATAATCCGCATTGATTTATACATTTTCGAACCAAGGCTTTGTTGGCCAAGCCTATGTTGTCGACGTCTTGATTCATAAGCTTATTTTTTTCCGCTTTCTTACATTAAAATTGTTTTCACAATGTTTAAAATTAATGCAGATCTTGTTAGACGTCAATACATATATTAATGAAACGAAAACATCATTAATAAATAAAGGATGCATTTTATAAATAGTCATTTAGCTGGAAAGAGATTGTACGGTTCTACAGGAGGTAGTAACCCACATTGGGTTTTATACATTTCAAGCCAAGGCTTTTAATATCATGCCTCGTTCTTGACGTCTTGAATCATAAGTCACCTTTTTTTCCTCTTTTTCTTAAATTATTTTTAGTGCAATGTTTAAAATTAATGTAGATCTCGTTAGACGTAGTTCAATATTTAATTGAATCGAAAATATCTTAATCAATAAAAGATATATTCCACAAATAGTCATTTAGCTGGAAAGAGATTGTACGGTTCTACTGAGGCATTAATCTGCATTGGATTTATACATTTTTTAAGCCAAGTCTATGTTGTCGACATCTTGATTCATAAAACCTATTTTTTACATAATTTTTTTTTTTTACAATGTTTAAAATTAACATAGATCATGTTAGACTTCGAACGATATTTCAGTGAAAAAAAAAAAAAATAACTTGTTTTAAACATTTTTAGAAAAATATTTTTTTAGAGAAAAAGTATGTTTAAAAAAAATACTTTTTGTATTCGAAGGCTCCTTCCCCGTATAGTTGGGGCACCAACTATTTAAAAGGGCAAATCCCAGAACTTGAAATGCTATCTCAGGCTTTGAAAGAGAGACGACGACAGAAGAAATGTGTTTACTCCACTTTATTTTCATTTGAACTAGACTGCGAATAGTTCGGAATATTTTTACTCTTTTTTTTCCCTACAGGGGAAAAAAAGGAAGAAAGAAAGTAAAAAAAAAAGAAAGAAAGAAAAAGTTTGCAAGAGTTCAGAAAAGACTTCTCTTAGAAGCATTTGGATTGGAATTCTATCATGTATTTTGATGCCAAGATAAAAAGAAAAGAAAAGTTTTCAGAATGGGGATTTTGTGCGAGAAAAGTTTTATTTTCCCATTATCATAACTTATTCAAGTCTTTTAATCTGAATAATTCAGCAACAAAAGAAACAGTGTATTTCTTTTGTTGTATTCCATTTTTAAATTCTGGTTGTTGTTGTTTTTTTCTTTAAAGTCTGAGAAACCGACTTCCCGCAAAGAACATCTTCTTAACTTTTCTGAAAATCTCGATTCAAACGCTTTTTTTTTTTTTTGTATATTTTAGTAAAGTTTATTCTATTTTTATTCTATTCGATGCATAATCTATAAAACAGTAGATGTATTTATCTATACCAAACTTGAAAAGTCCAGAAACCAGCATCGAATTACACAAACTGTCCCATTAAACAAAAATAGTAGATTATTTATCTACTACTGTGTCCAAAAAGTAAGACCAATTTTCAATTTAAAATTCCCGGGGCTTATGGAATTTATTTTTTTATTTTTGCTGGCACTGTCTTTGACGTCTGTGCGAAATTTGACGTCAAAATATTCATTAGTGTTGGAGTTTCGCTTGCTTTGTGAGATACTAAAACTTATTCCTGCGATTTTTGAAATGACTCTATTAATTGAGCAAAGAACTTGCATTCAATTTTGTTCGCGAAAACGTGTAGAATGTTGCAGAAGGCATTCGGTGAGCATTCCTGTATCGAAAAGAAATGTTTAGAAGTGGTATAAACAGTTCAAAAGAAGGCAGAGAACGCGTTGAAGACGAAGAGCCCTCTGGCCGATCGTCAATCTCAACCGATGAAGCTCACGCCCAAAGAATTAAAGATTTGGTGCTTGCAAACCCTCAATTTACAATTAGTTTGAGCCTCAAATGCATTAAACGTTGGTACCGAAAACACTGAATGATGCAATGATTCTTGGAATTTCAAAAAATGTCAATTCCACCGTTTTGAGCCTCAAATCTCGATTAGTACCGAAAACACTAAATGCGCCAACTCACACTGACTTTTAATGATTCTTCATAAGAATTTTTTCTTTGAAAGCCGGTGAAAATGAAACCCATATTCGAAGAATAAAATAAGAGCTTTTGAAAAAAAAAATATTTGATCTTACTTTTGGGGCACAGTTGTGTACAAATCTTCAGTTGCAAACCAGTGTGACTTCCGGCTGTCCCATTAAACTCAAAAGACTATCTATAGCCGGGGACAAGTCGTATCTTTGAGTCATTGAAGAGATTTAACTTGAATCGCCGCTCGCTTTGAAGGCCATCCCATTAAACGAAAACAGTAGATGATTTATTTAGCATGCATTGAGGATTGGAAAAAAAGTTGGCATAACGCTGTACATTGTGTGGGAATTACTTTGAAAGCGGTGAAATATGAAATAACATAACATGTATAAATCTCGAAGAATAAATAAAGAGCTTTTCTAAAAAAAATATTTGATCTTACTGTTTTGGGGCACAGTATTTTTGTACCAAACTTGAAAAGCCCAGTTGCAAAACCAGTATCGAATTACATAAGCTGTCCCATTAAACAAAAACAGTAACTGTATTTATCTATAGCAAACTTGGAAAGTCAGTATCGAATTAATTACACAAGTAGTCCCATTAAACGAAAACAGTAGATGTATTTATCTATACCAAATTTGGAAAGTCCAGTTGGAAAACCAGTATCGAATTACACAAGCTGTCCCATTAAACGAAAACAGTAGATGTTTTTATCTATACCAAACTTGGAAAGTCCAGTTGGAAAACCAGTATCGAATTACAAGCTGTCGCATTAAACTTGGAAAAACAGTAGATGTATTTATCTATACCAAACTTGGAAAGTCCAGTTGGAAAACCAGTATCGAATTACACAAGCTCTCCCATTAAACAAAAACAGTAGATGTATTTATCTATACCAAACTTGGAAAGTCCAGTTGGAAAACCAGTATCGAATTACGAAAAGTAGATGTATTTATCTATACCACTTAAACAAACCAGTAGATTACACAAGCTGCCGCATTTATTTATCTATACCAAACTTGGAAAGTCCAATCGAAAACAAGCTGTCGCATTAAACAAAAACAGTAGATGTATTTATCTATACCAAACTTGGAAAGTCCAGTTGGAAAACCAGTATCGAATTACACAAGCTGTCCCATTAAACAAAAACAGTAGATGTATTTATCTATACCAAACTTGGAAAGTCCAGTTGGAAAACCAGTATCGAATTACACAAGCTGTCCCATTAAACAAAAACAGTAGATGTATTTATCTATACCAAACTTGGAAGTC
The DNA here is from genome assembly GCA_021605095.1 of Caerostris extrusa. Lineage (NCBI taxonomy): Eukaryota > Metazoa > Arthropoda > Arachnida > Araneae > Araneidae > Caerostris > Caerostris extrusa. Next base: position 11,535 of record BPLR01004929.1, read on the forward strand.
CAGTTGTAAAACCGGTATCGAATTAAAACCAAGCGAATTACACAAGCTGTCGCATTAAACAAAAACAGTAGATGTATTTATCTATACCAAACTTGGAAAGTCCAGTTGGAAAACCAGTATCGAATTACACAAGCTGTCCATTAAACGAAAACAGTAGATGTATTTATCTATACCAAACTTGGAAAGTCCAGTTGGAAAACCAGTGTCGAATTACACAAGTTGTCCCATTAAACAAAAACAGTAGATGTAATATACCAAACTTGGAAAGCAGTTGGTCCCATTACACAAGCTGTCCCATTAAACAAAAACAGTAGATGTATTTTTCTATACCAAACTTGGAAAGTCCAGTTGGAAAACCAGTATCGAATTACACAAGTTGTCCCATTAAACAAAAAACAGATCGGACTTGATTTAAAAGGTTGAATAAGAAATCCTAGAAAAGAAATTAAATTTCTTTGTAATCTGCGGAATTAACTAAATGCAAATTGAAACAGCACGGATAGCTAAGTGAACACAAAATCTTTTCTTTTTTTTTAAGCTGAACTTTCTTTCAAAAAAAAAATCTTTGTTCGTCCATGACATAAAAAAGACTTTTAATGAACATGTTTCTTCCTGCTCGCATAAGTGGACTTAAAAAGGCAATTACAGCTATTAAGGGAACTCCAGGGATGGACTAGATTAAAAATATAATCTTAGATTAGAAGGAGCCCTGGTATGAAAATGTGAGCTGCGATTTTTCCGAATTACTTTAAGGAGAATTAAATTACATCGTTTCAACGTTTAAATAGCGGAAGAATAAAATTTATTAGCAAGAGAAAATCGATGCACATTTTTGTTCCAAAGGCCGTATGTCTTATTCAGATAGTAAGAAGTTTTTTTTTTTATATACAGGATGATTATAATTAAAGTCCAACTTTCTTCAAAATGCTTAAAAAAGAACCACTCTTCACAATGAGTTCAAATTTGAACTGAAAATACTTGAAGAAGGGGGAAACGGTATGGCATCAAAAAAAGTTCTGATTTTTCCCATATTATGTTTTTCTTTGTACGGTGTAAAGTTTTCGGCCCTATGCCTTACCTCATGTTGGACGATTTAAAGTTTATTCCTAACAACTGCAAACATCCATTGCACCGCCGGGATTCGGACCAGAAACCTGCGGCAAGAGCGCTAGGGCGCTAGTCACTCGGCCATCAGTCCGCTACCAATATTTTACAATACAATACTAATCTACAGAGTGATTATAATTAAATTCCTACTTCAAAATGCTGTAAAAAAGAACCACTTGTTACTGAGTTCAAATTTGAACTGAAGATACTTGAAGAAGAGAGAAACGGTGTGGCAACAAAAAAAAGTTCCGCCGATTTTTCCCATCTAATGTGGTATGATCTTGCCGTGGTGGATGGACTTTCCACGGACAATGTCACAACTGTTGAATGACTTGGAAGTTATTTTTCCGTCAAAAACAGAAACAATCAAGCATATTGAACACTACAATTGGTTTAATGTGCAACTCATGAAAAATACGTTAGCATTTCGATTCAAAATATCACTGGCAGCCGAATTCACTTTCTTTATGCCGCTTGCAGTGCCATCTATTAATGCACTTTGAAACATTTTTTTTGATGGCGTACCGTTTCTCTCTTCTTCAAGTATCTTCAATTCAAATTTGAACTCATTGTGACGAGTGGTTCTTTTTTTTTTACAGCATTTTAATAGTTCGACTTTTAATTATAATTGCCCTGTATATTTAAGATTGGGTGTAACGCGTAACGCATATTGTTGAATTAAAAGAAATTGAAATCAAAGTTTTTGTTGGTATTAAATATTTTTAATTTTTTAATGCAATCTAGTTTACTGTAATAAATAAGTAAAAATGTTCAAATGATATTAATATTTTACGCTTTTTTTTTTTACATGTTATATTCATTAATTTTTATAAATGATAAAAAAATAAATAAATAAACAAAACAGAAGCCACCAATAAATTAAAGTAAAAAAATAATTGTTTTTTTTTTTCTTTATCATGTAAAATTTTGATTTTTAACCTATTTTAATTTATGAAAATCAAACTCATCACCGAAACGTAAATATTTGAACTCGTCTAAAATAAATCTAAGATAATAAATAGACTTGCATTAATTTTAGAGGTAATTTGTGTATTTTCAACTTGCAAATTTATTTGTTCTTTAAAGTACATTACTTTTTACATAATTCATAAAACATTCAAAACGATTCATGAATATTCAAGAAACACCCTCCAAACCTATGTTTGTTTCCAGATTAGAAATATTTAAATTAATTTATAATTTCATCACACAGGGTAAGTGGTGTTGCTAAGGCCTTTAGGAAGATGGCGCATGTGATGAGAAAAGAAATTATGTAATAGATTTTTGATGGTTTGGTTTGTCGTTCTATGGTAGTGCCTGTGTAGTGCTGGAGAAATGGAAAAAGGATGGCACAATTTTTTAGAACGCGGGTTTTTGTCGAACCACTCACACAAATTCCATGACACTCAGCGTGGTAGTGCCTGTGTAGTGCTAAGTGAGTAGCGTCGGTGCAGCGCTTTCCTTAAGGCATCGAAGACAATTGTCTAAGTGTTTGCCAACTGCATTAAAAAAAAAAAAAAAAAATTCATGCTACTCACAAGGGGGACAACGCCCCTGGCCAATTGAATAGTGATCTGGCCTTGTTACCACAGGCTTCAGGTTCCGGCGGTGGCATGGGTATTTATGAGTGATTCGTAATCCACGTTAAACTGCAGATTCCGTCTAATTAGCCTAAAGTGTGCAAACAATGACCGCAAAGCGAAGAACTAAACCACAACTTAACTGTATATCATTTTAAGAATGCATTTAAACAGAATTACAGATTAATTAAGACAACAAAATATGTACAAGTGCGTAGGACATAAACAGACAATACAAATTTATTCGTAACATAATTTTTTTTAAAGAAAAATAAATACATAACAAAGGAAAAAAAAATCGTTAGTCGTTAAAAATATCTTAAAATAATTTTTAAAGAATAATAACAGTTTTCTGCGTCGTTGCTTTAGATAAATGCACAAAGACAAAAAAAAAAAAAAAAAAAAAAAAAAAACCTCCAAAAAATTTTTTTTTCCCCTCATCCTCCCAAGATAAAAGACTAAAAGGGCTTTTAACGCAAACTTATCGTTCATCGGATTCTAATATTACCCGAAGAACTTAAAGTCTGTGTTCGAGAGTTATAATCGAAATTGCTTCAAACTTACCATGATTAGGTTCTTTTAGAGGTGGAGGGGTGGAGCAGGGAGGGGGATGGAAGTAGCAAGGCCATAATAAATGATCAATAGTTGGATATAAATGAATGGAAGTTGCAGACATCAGGAGAGGGAAAAAAAGGGGGGAGGATAAATTAATGAAAGAGTATCGGATTTTTATCTGATGAAGGAAGAAATTTCTTGGTGGTTTTAGAATTGCCTTTGTGAAGAAAAAAAAAACTTGAGGCAGTCACAGGTTTTAACTTATAGAAGAATATGGATTGAGTCCATGGTGTTTAATAAAAATATATTTAATGATATTAGAAATATATATTTTAATTTCTTTGTCTATGAAGGGGTCTGATGGCCGAGTGGCTAGCGTTCTGGCGCTCCGTACCACAGGTTTCGCTTTCAAGTCCCGGCGGTGCCATGGGTGTTTGTAATGGATAGGAATCCACTTTAAAACCGTAGGTCCCGGTCTATTTAGACCTCGTGTGCACAATGTGACCGTAGAGCGGCCAACCAAACCTTTCCTAAGAAACCAAACAAAAAAAAAAAAAAGTTCAAACCAAACCTTCCTACTGGGATTTCCAGCTTCATGATGAGCGGTAGGGATTTTGTCGGTTACTGAAGCACTTTCCTCTTTTTTTTTTAAAAAAAATGTAATTGATTTTTAAAAATGTTGAAATAGAAGAATTTTCAAGTATTGTTTTAAAATGCCTGTCTTATTTATATCCAAATTTATGGAAAATGATATTGATACTTTCCCTACTTCATATCGTGTGGAATGAATTTTTAGTGCTGTTAATGATGTTATAACCAAAGATGGGCCTGTATGGCCTAGCTCTCGGTGCCACAGTTCGGGTTCGAGTCGCGGCCGTGCTATGAATGTTTGTAGGGGTTCGAATCCACTTTAAACCATAGCTCCTGGCCTAATATGATCTTAAAGCATTGTCTTGAAGCTTAGTCAGTCGTCTGCCCTCGCTAAAGTGAATCTACATATCACCCTTAGCCATGCGATGGGGCTTATTGACCTGGTGTAGGTTTTCCTGCACCAGGGGGATTAGTAACAACAACAATGTTGTTAACAACACTGGTGTTAACAAGTTAAGATTTGAAATCTTGTTGTTAACAGGGAAATTATAAATTAATATTGAAATGTTAACTTATTAGCATTGAAATTATAACTTGAAAGTGGACTATATGTCTTTGATGATAAATGTGTATAATTTATTTGTAGTAATCTGTAGGATGCTTTTTTTACAGGCTAACCTGACCCGGTTGGCGAAACACGAGTATTTTCCCCGGCATTGGAGACGGAATTGCCAAGTGCTCCCTTTGATCCCGAAGACAACGCCACGGCTGTGTGGGTGGGTGAGTGTCTTCTCCGATTTCATTTTTGCTTTCAAGTTAATTTTATGATTACTTAAGTTGCATTAACGCCTAATTTATGTAAAAATACAAATCCTTGTCGGCGAAACCATCCAGCCTCCATTAGTACTACATTATAAAATTAAGGTATTTCTGCATTGATAGAGCATGCATATAATACGGCAATAATTACATGCATAGAACATTGCAGTCCTTACTACCTGGTTGGTTTATATAGTGACATGCTGGCGGAACCATGTCAATGGGCCATTATGTTTTACACTTAAAATCATAGAGGATCCATTGATTTCTGAAAGACAGAATTTGGTTCTATATTATCATGTTTCCTGTCGTGTATTGGTGGTATCAGTATATTTCAAAAGTTTCATTACAACCTCATGTATAATATGCAGTCCTTCGTAGTGTTGAACGATCATCTTGCCAAATACTGATCACGTTCCTTGACATTCGTAATCAAGAGTTAAGATCTCAGATAGCATAATCACTTATGTTATTATTGCTTTGATTATTTTACAATTTTATACAATTGCTTATGTTTGTTCTTGCTATTCTTGCTTATGTTTGTTCTTGCTATTCTTGCTTTATATTTGTTCTTGCTTATGTTATTATTGACGGCTTGTCATTAGTCTTGCATATAAACCGTTTGTTTCTTATGAGTTATTATTATTATATAATGCAATTAATACTTTTCTGTTAATAGAGAGTTTTTTCGCATACCGTATTTTTATCGTCCGATATTTTTTTCTCCCTAGCACTCATTCTCATAGGAAAGTGCGCATGCGTATCTGTAACAATGTTTCCTATGAGCATGCGTGCTAGGGAGAAAAAATATCGGACGATAAAAATACGGTATGCGAAAAACTCTCTATTATTGCTTATGTTATTATTGATTGCTTGTCTTATTAGTCTTGGATATAAACCGTTTGTTTTTTTATGAGTCATTATTATTGTATTATGCAATTAATGCTTTTCTGTTATTATTGCTTATGTTATTGATTGCTTGTCTTATTAGTCTTGGTGATAAACCGTTTGTTTTTTGTGAGTCATTATTGTTATATTGTGCAATTCATATATTTCTGTGTGTTGCAATAGAACACGGTAATCCGTCCGGCCTTCGGCAGGCCTGTACAGCGGCACGGCGGAGTTCAGAAGGCCGACACCGTCATCTTCCGGACCAACCTGTTCAACGTCACCACCCGCTTGCAGGTGCACTCCTTTCAAGAGGACCATCAAGTACGACTCCAAGTGGCTCGACAGTGAGTACCCTTCACTTTCACAATTGTTCCTGTATATTGTTGTCCAACATCTTTGTTCTGCTATAACATAATTCAGCAGACACTTTTGATAGCATTACATCGAATGGTAAAATAAAAAGTGTTTAACAAAAAATAAGCTATAAACACATTTTTATATTATTTACTAGATCATACAGAACTATTAACTGTCTCATAAACACATTAAACATTTCACCCACACTCTTTTGTCTGTAATTTTGCCATTGTTTTAAAACAAACTGCACTTTCGAATACTACATCAGTTGTTTTAAATTCTCTACAGAGGAAGCCCTCGACATTTATAATCATGAGTTAAGATCTCATAACAGCATAATCACTTATGTTATTATTTCTAGTTTCAGTATTGGAGCATACGAAAACCGTTAAACCAAATCAGAACTTTGCGATATAATTACAATTTTACATTTTTACAATTTTTTATGATGTACAATTTTTATTAACACACTGATGCTCTTAGATTTGTTTAAATTTACTTCTTATATGATTAAACCCGACATGTATTGAAAAATAATATCCTTGTGTTCCAGAGCCTAATTTTGTGGGTTCCTACGACATCGGTGAGCACGTGTATTTCTTCTTCCGGGAGAGTGCTGTGGAGTACATCAACTGCGGCAAAAGCATCTACTCCAGGGTCGCTCGAGTCTGCAAGGTGAGTTCATACGACTTTTCCGTTTAGTTTCTGCTGTTGTTCTCATAAAATTATCTGGAATAGTACATTCATCATATGTGTTTGATGGGTTCACTGTTTTGTATTGATGCTGAATAAAATTGTTTGGACAATGTAAATAGAAGGGAAGGTTGAAATGTTAATAGTTTCAACATCATAAAATACCGTCATAAAACATCACAAAAATACTATGATAGCAGTATTTACCACTAGTCCTTACTTGAAAGACTCTACCAGCAACGCATTTCACGCATGAGAACAGAAAGGAGGTGAAAGTCGTAGACTAACGTTGAACATATTGCAAAACAATGGGACCTGTGAGCATCGTCATAAACTAGATAAGTATCATCGACCAGCAACACATAGACCAAAATATTTCACCAAGAAAAACTTTTTGTTATAAAGCTGTATATTGTTTGACAAGATAAGATCAGTGCAGTTGTACAGTAGAATCAATGCTCCGAGGTACAATGTCAACCGAAACACTATTCTATCCCTGAGAGATGGTTGATATGTGAGGTACATGTCTACAGCTTATTGCTTGCAATGCATGTACCAATTTTGATATTCGTTAACCAACCCTATCCTTTATTTCCGAGCGCTCCCTGCAACCATAGCTTCATCACAACGGATTATTTAATCATACACCTTGGCAACGTCTTGGAGTAGCCCAAAACCAGATGAGACTCCTTTGATTTAAATTAATACTATACAGCGCATGACTGGCAATCTGTAATAATCGGTGTGTCACACTTCTGTTGAGATTACGCACATTACAGCAAGTCCAGTACGATTACCATTCTGACAATGTATAAAAATCAGTACATCTCGACGTTGTATTTCAGTGGCTGGCATTGGCATTGGTCACTCACATAAGAGCTGTGGACTAATCAGAGTGATTCGAAGGTCACATGACAAACTTTGATGGATGGTATAGCTTATTAAAACATGCATTTTCTGTATAGGAATGTAGGATCGGAACTGATACCATAGAACACACTTTCAAACAAATTTTTTGCAACTAGCCAGGCACAATGTGCCAACTGATACCCGTCACGTGACGAGTTTCAAGTCTTCATAGGCAACTCTGATGTTTACTTTGGCTATTCTTACTTTGCTGTTCTTTTTTTTTTTTTTTTTTTTTTTTCTTTTTATGGGACAGGGTGGTCAGCCTTGCGCCCAACACCCTGGTTTGTTGCTCTACAGTCCTATTAGATTGGGACCCTATGGTTTAAAGTGGATTACGAACCACTACAAACATACATGCCACCGCCGAGACTCGAACCCGAAACCTGTGGCACTGAGCGCCAGAGCATTAGTCACTCAGCGATCAGGCCCTTTTAAAGGTTCACTTTGAAATTCTTTTCACTAATTCTAGTTTATTTCACTTTTATCATTAACCGAGACCATTAATATTTTAAAAGACAATAGAAAACAGAGAAATAAATTGAAAAAGTATTAAGATCATTGAACTCAGTACGAGACGAAACTTTTTCAAAAAGTCATTTGAATCGTTAATTTTAGTTTTAATTAAATGTTTTTCATCTCAAAAGCGAAAACCAATTTTTAAAAGTGGCCTTTTTGCAAGGACAATGCTCCTTAATCCATCTCCTTGTTGTTGAAGCCCGGAGATTGTTTTAAAGGACAATAACTCTGAGCTCCTGCAGATTAAAAGCAGTGTGGATTCCGAGCTTAGACAAATAGGCCGGGCGCGAAAGAACAATAGCTGCTGTTCAATCCTGCCGGTGAAAAGAAACCGGTATTTAAATTGATTAAATTGGCTCTGAGGAACCTTTTAAACGCTAAAAGTTAATTTTATTAAGCGCCACAGTGAGATGCTTTCGATTGTATGCAGCAATTAAGGAAAGTGAACAATATCGGATAGTGTGCCTTTCAAAGGAGTCTGGAAAGTTTCATGGGGAATTTAAATTTTATTCAAATTTTAAATCCTTCCTTTATTTATAATATTATTGCCATCCTTATTGCAAAACAAGTATGTATTATTATAACAAACACTATTTACGATGAATAAAATAATACTCTGAATGATTATCTGTTATTATTGTGTTGTAAGTTGACAAACGATATGTTTAATTTATTGCATTTACTTGTTTAACAATATGCTCGCATTCTATTATATTATCCTTATATAATAGGCATTAAACTTAATCGGTGCCGTGTTGTATTTATATTTTGCGAGGAACATCTTATTACGGGAAAAACTAAACCCTCAATTATGCAACAATGTATGCCATTGTATAATCTTTACAATCAGTCTAGCCTTAAATGGAACTAATTGACAAATGGTATGCAAATATCATATTTTATTCTTAAAATTGGTGTCTTTTTTTGACCAACGAAGCCATAATGCTTGAAATTTTTAATATTATTTTCCCTAATGCTGATCATTTTTACAATAGGGATTCGTCAATCATCATCATTGTTCGTAGATAATAAAAATAATAATGTTTAAAAACTCCAAATTTTATAAGTCAACAATTGTTTTTAATTAGAAGCATTTAACCTACAATGAAATATTGTTGAAATTTTTAATGGTTTACTTATAATGCTGAGCATTTTTAAAATAATCGTTGTACAAAAGTTAATTATTATCATTGGTCTCAACCGGTTGGTATAATGTATCATTGGTCAATCAACTTGTTGGTAATCAATAAATAAATAGTTCTGGTTCTATAAGTCAACATTTTTTTTTTTTTTTATTTACTTTAACTGACGAAGCAATAATGTTGAAATTTTTAATAAGCATTATTTTCCTAATGCTTCGTAGCTTAGATTATTGTTCTACTGTTCATCAAAGGTACTGGTAACCAATAAATAATAATGTTTTAAAAACTCCAGTTCTATTAGTCAAAATTTTTGTAATTAGACACTTTCCTGAATATAATCATATGAAATACTTACAAACAATGTTGTTGAAAGTATCAACTCAAATTTACCACAAATCGTGATTGACATTAAACATATTAAAGGAACCGACAATAACTTTTTTTTTCGTCGAGTACCAGGTAAAGATTCTCGAACAAATTACTAAATGTTGAGGACGATCTCTTTTGTACAAAAATAGGGCCGCATTTTTTAATCCTTTGTTTACGAACATTTCCTAACAGCGATGCTGAGAACCTTTCAGAATAATGAAAGACGGCGTTGAATAATTGCGGTTAAAAGGAAACACTTCTCGGGTATCATCTGCTTTTCCGCAAATTGCATTTTAATGACAAAAAGAATGAAAATTTGCAGTCGGATTTGTCCGCGTCATTCCGTTTCAAAGCATTATTCCGTGATGGAAAATGTTTGATGTGTCGAAACTGTTACGTCGGTGATATTTCGAGTTCTATTTTGGTATTAGAGTAACGCTTGAACTTTCTTGTTTGTAACTTCAAAATTATGAGAGATGCATTAAAATGAAGAATAAAACTTCGCCGATGGCTAAGTCGACAACGCATCTTGATACTTCAAAGGCTTTTATGTTTTGGTACAAAACTGTCAACAAGGTTCAGTATACATTTGATGGAGATGATTAGGTGGTTGTTGAAAATGATAATCTTATTTTGCACATTGTTCCTTGAAGACGAGAAATAATTCACATAAATTGATGTAACTAGGTGTTGTAACAGTTGCGTCGGTGATATTTATAGTTCTATTTCTCGGTGAATTAGAATAACGCTTTTTAACAGTTTTTCTTAACTGCAAAATTATGAGAGAGATGCATTAAAATGAAGAATTAAATTTCGCCCATGGCTAAGTCGACAACATATACCTTCAAAGGCTTTTATGTTTTTGGTACAAAACTGTCAACAAGATTCAGTTTACATTTGTCGGAAACGATTAGATGGTTGTAGAGAATGAAGATCTTATTTAGCGCATTCTATCTGTAAAATAAGAAATAATTCACTTAATTACACAACAACTATGTCATTTAATTTGTCATTTTATAACATCTATGTATAAAAATAATTTTTTGCAGTTCGCTTCTTTATATTCTTCTTTAAATGATGTCTCAAGGACTTGTTCTGATATTGGTTTTCACCATTTTTTTAATCTCAGGATGCCCACCTCATGCATCCATCTTTCCTCCTTTCATGAGGAATACAACAAAAACTACATACCAATTTATGAACTGCATCTTCTTCATTGGCGCGCGACCTGATGACTAATGGGCTAGCGGTCTAGCCTTTGGTACTACAGGCTTCAGGTTCGAATCCTGGCGTTGGCATGAATGTTTGCTAGTAGTTCGAATCCACTTTAAACTGTAGATACCGGTTTGTTTAGCACTCGTGTGCGCAAAATGACCGTGGAGCGACAAACCAAACCTATTTACAAACAGTCATCATTCAAGCGATCCGTCAGTCAACAACGTTGGTAATCTATAAATAATAATTCTGGTTCTAAAAGTCAAATTTTTTTTTTTCATTAGACGCATTTAAGTGATGAAACAATATTATTGTATATATCTTTTTCTAATGCTAGATCATTTTACAACCACCATTGTTCAAAGGATCCGTCAATCAACATTGTTGGTAACCAATAAATAATAATGTTTCAAAAACCCTAGTTCTATAAGTCAGCAAATTTATTTTTATTAGACGCATTCCTCAATATAATCATTTAAATTGCTTACAAACAATGTTGTTGAAAGTATCAAGTCATGTTTCACCACAACCTTGATTGCCATTAAAAGTGTTAAAACGAACCGACAATAACTTTTTTTTTTTTCGTCGAGCACCAGGTAAAAGATTCTCGGAACAAATTACTAAATGTTGAGGGACGATCTCTTTTGTGCAAAAATAGGGCCGCATTTTAATCCTTTGTTTACGAGAATTTTCACCCGATGCCGAGAACCTTTCAAAATAATGAAAGACGGCGTTGAGTAATTGCTGTTAAAAGGAAACAAGTTCTCGGTATCATCTGCTTTCCGCAAATTGCATTCTGATGGACAAAAGAATAAAAATTTACAGTCAGATTTGTTGCGTCATTCCGTTTCAAAGCATTATTCCATGATGTAAAATGTTGGGATGTGTAAACTGTTACGTCGGTGATATTTCTTGGAATTAGAGTAACGCTTTTAACTTTCTTGTTCGTAACTTCAAAATTATGAGATGCATTAAAATGAAGAATTATACTTTTGCCGATGGCTAAGTTTTCAAACACGTAACTTGAAAGGCTTTTATGTTTTTTGGTACAAAACCTGTCAGCAAGGTTCAGTTTACATTTGATGGCGATGATTAGATAGTTGTAGAAAATTAAAATCTTATTTTACGCATTGTTTCTTGAAGACGAGAAATAGTTCACATAAATTGATGTGTCGAAACAGTTGCGTATGTGATATTTCTAGTTCTGTTTCGTGGAATTAGAGTAACGTTTTTTAACATTCTTGTTTGCGACTTCAAAATCATGAGAGATGCATTAAAATGAAGAATTAGTACTTCGCCGATGGCTAAGTCGACAAACACGTCGGAATACATAAAGGTAACTTGAAAGGACTTTTATATTTTTGGTACATAACTGTCAACAAGGTTCAGTTTACATGTGATGACTGGTGTTGGAGATGATTAGATGGTTGTAGAAAATGAAAATCTTATTTTGCACATTGTTTCTTGAAGACGAGAAATAGTTCACATAAATTCATGTAATAATGTGTCGAAACAGCTGCATAGGTGATATTTGTAGTTCTTTTTCGTGGAATTAGTGTAACGCTTTAACTTTCTTGCTTGCGACTTCAAAATTATGAGATGCATTAAAATGAAGAATTAAACTTCGCCAATCATTCATTAACACATTGGAATACTTGAAAATAACTTGAAATTTTTTTAACTGTCAACAAGATTCAGTTTATATTTGTTGACAATTAAAGTATGTCGGAGATGATTAAATGATTGTAGAAAATGATCATCTTATTTTGCACATTGTTTCTTGGAGACGAGAAAGAATTCACATAAATTGATGTAATTAGTTGTTGGAACAGTTGCGCTGGTGATATTTCTAGTTCTGTTTCGTGGAATTAAAGTAACGCTATCAACTTTCTTGTTTGTGACTTCAAAATTATGAGAGAGATGCATTAAAATGAAGATTTAAACTTCGCCGATGGCTAAGTCGTCACACACATCTTGATACTTCAAAAGGCTTTTATGTTTCTGGTGCAAAACTATCAACAAGTTACGGTTTACATTTGATGACAATTAAAGTGTGTCGGAGATGATTAGATGGTTGAAGAAAATGAAAATCTTATTCTATCTGGAAAATAAGAAATAATTCACTTAAATTACACAACAATGTCATTTAGTTATTAACTAGACCTGTCGGACATCTATGTTTAAAAATTATTTGTTATAGTTTGCTTCTTTATATTCTTTTTTAAATGACATCTCAAGGATTCGTTCTAATATTGGTTTTTACCTTTTTATCTCAGGACACCCACTACATGCACCCATCTTTCTTCCTGAGGAATACAACAAAAACTTCATACCAATTTATGAACTACATCTTCTTCATTGGCGCGCTGCCTGATGGCCAATTCGCTGGCGGTCTGGCCTTTGGTACCACAGGCTTCAGGTTCGGAATCCACATAGGTTCCAGTCTAATTAGCCTGAAGTGTGCACAAAATGACCGTAGAATGACAAACCAAAACCAAATCAATAAATAATAATGTTTAAAAAATGTCCAATTCTATAAATGGACATTTTTTATTAGACACATTTTACCGAGAAAGCAATATTGTTGAAATTGTTAACACAAATTCATTTCCTCATGCTGAGAAATTTTACAATAACTACTATTCACGGGATCCGTCTATCAACATTGTTACCAATAGATAATAGTGTTTAACAAACGCCAGTTCTCTGGGTTTGGTTTGGTTTGTCGCCCTACTTTCATTTTGGGCACACTTAAGTTGACCGGGACCTACAATTTAATGTGGATTTCGGACCACTAACAAACATTCATGCCAGTTCTATAAATCAATATATTTTTTTAATTTGACGCTCCAGATATAACAAAACTATAGAAAAATTTAGCATATGGCTGATAACCGTACGCCTTAAAAGGAAATATCTCCTCTACGGTTTAAAGTGGATTCGTGGAACCACTGCAAACATCCATTTCGCCGAAGGGGACTCGAACTCGAAACTTGTGGCACCGAACGCCAGGTTTCGAGGCTTTGAAACTGAAACCGTGAGGTTTTCGAAACCAGCGCCACTGATGTAATGAATTGCATCAGTGAGAATAATACAGATTTTGACTCAATTCAGATCTTTTGCCCTTTCTCAAGATAGTCTTATCTCCGGATATAGATCTGTTTTCAAGGATAAATTTTTTTTTTTTTGTTTCGAAATCAGATGCATTAAAGTGAAGAATTTAAATTTCAACAATGGTTAAATTGTTATCCCATCAAGTTATTTGAAAGAAAATTGAAATGTTTTCATTCTTTTGGTACAACAGAAGTGCACATACAATGCGATAGTGACAGCCATTTTTATTTGCCCCCAAAACCAGCCCATCCAATTGTCTGTTTAAAAAAAAAAAAAATAAAGCCACTCTAATGTCAGAAAAATGGGATAATAAACAACATCCGACTGATAAATGCATTCCCTTTATTTTCGCTTAGCGAATCAACTAGACGCATTCATCTTCCTTCAATAGATAGACTTGTAATCGCTTATTTTCTTCTTCTTTTTTTTTTTTTTTATTTTCTTTTTTTTAAAGTAGATTTACGAAACGAATTAATCTTTATTCACTAAATCGACAACTTTTGTTCCGTCAGCTCTCGTAATTCTATTGGCTGGTCTCTGACGTTCATCCAAAAAGAAGAAAAATTATGACTGACTGACTGAATTTTTCATTTTATTATCTCATACAATGAATATCTCACTCAATATTATCTCATACTCTTTTTTTTTTTTTATTGAGTATCTTTTATTAAGAAAAAACAATGTGTAGATATTTAGTGAATGTAATTCTATTGAAAAAGGACTTTTTAATCTCTATATGACTATTTGTAACCTATAAGGTCATATCTCCTATGAGTTTATCGCTTTGATTGTTATTATTTATATGGCAGGATTTAATTATGACAGCGTGTGTGATTTGGAGGCATATCGAATAAAAAAAAAAAAACGAATTTTGTTTAATTAAATTCGTTTTTAGCGGTCATACTAATGGTATAATAGCATTTTAAGTAAATGGTTTTGTACCATTAGGATAAGTAATTTTTTTTTTTGCGAATTTCAGACCAGGCTCCGAGTAGGTTTTTTAAATGTTATTGTACTTTTTTTCCGGATTATAGGCTAGCCTCGAGTAGAATTTAAATGACATTGTAATTTCTTTTTTGATTTTAGACTAAGGCTCCGAGTAAATTTTAAATGGCATTGTAACTTTTTTTTTTTTTCCGGATTACAGGCTAGGATTCATATAGTTTTTAAATGTCATTGTAAATTTTTTGCAAATTACAGACTAGGCTCGGGTAGGTTTTAAATGTTATTGTAATATATATATATATATATATATATATTACAATGTAGAGACCTATTAGACTAGAAAGAGACCTACATTAGTAGACACCTATTTGATTAGTGTTCGAATAAGTTTTAACTGTCATTGTAATTCTATATAAAAATGAAGAATTTAAATTTCAACAATGGCTAAAATCGTTAACACATCGAGTTATTTGAAAGAATACTTTGAAACGTTTTCAAATTTTTATAACAACAGAAGTGCACATACAATGGCGATAGGGACAGCCATTTTTATTTGCCCCAAAAACCAGCCCATCAATTGTCTGTTTGAAAAAAAAAAATAGAATAAAGCCACTCTAATGTCAGAAAAATGGGATAATAAACAACATCAGACTGATAAATGCATTCCCTTTATTTTCGCTTAGCGAATCAACCAGACGCATTCATCTTCCTTCAATAGATAGACTGAAAGACTTGTAATCGCTTATTTTCCTTTTTTTTCTTTTAGTCTTTTTTTTTTTTTAAAGTAGATTTACGAAACGAATTAATCTTTATTCACTAAATCGACAACTTTTGTTCCGTCAGCTCTCGTAATTCTATTGGTTAGTTTCTGACATTTATCCAAAAAGAAAAAAAAAAATTATGAATTACTGACTGAATGAATTTTTTTTTTTATTGTATTATCTCATTGTAGTTTTTATTGAGTTTCTTTTATTAAAAAAAAACAATGTGTAGATATTTAGAAAATGTAATTCAATTGAAAAGGACTTTTTTTAATTTCCATAAAACTGTATGCAACCTATAGGGTTATTTCTTTGTAAGTTTACACGTTGATTGTATTATTTATGTGACAGGCTGTAACTATGACAACATTCCACTTTGATTAGATTAATAGGTTTTAAATGTCACTGCACATTTTTTCTGCAAATTACAAACTAGGCTTCGAGTAAGTTTTTAATGTATAATATATATATATATATATATATATATATATATTTCGAATTATAGACTCGAATAGTTTTTTTAAATGTCATTGTACGGGTTTACGGAAGTCAGGGTGGCCGAGAGGCCCTGAGGTTTAATGTTAGCTGTACAGGTTCTCCAAAAAATGGGCCTGAATGGCCGAGTGGCTAGCACTCTGGCACTCGGTACCACAGGTTTCGGGTTCGAGTACCGGCGGCCATGGATGTTGTAGTGGTTCGGAATCCACTTTAAACCGTAGGTCCCGGTCGAATAGGATCATAGAGCGTTGCGGGGGGCATTGTTACTCCGTGTCCGTGGCTTATCTTCAAGTTATACGCCCCCCTGGGTAATGCAAAGTGAGTAATGTCTGTGCAGAGCTTGCCTTAAGGCATCAAGACCATGTGTCTAAGTGTTTGCCATCTGCATTAGAAGATAAAAAAAAAAAAAGTTTTCGAATTACAGATTAAGCTCCGAGTAGATTTCAAATGTCATTGTAATATATAAATATTTTAAATTATAGGCTAGTGTTCGAATACGTTTTAAATGTCATCGTAAATTTACTTTACGTTACAGTATATTAAATAATTAAGATTCTAATGCGTGCATTTATATAAGTTCTTCATAAGTAATCGTATATTTAAGGGTTTTTTATAGCACACCCAAAAATTCCATTAAATAAATTTTTTTTTTAAAAAATCGCAAATTTAAAAAAAAAATTATTTACTAAAATTTCACGAATTAAAGATATGGATATAAAAAGTGTTACATTTTTATAAAACCTCTTTTAATTATTTTAAAAAGAAGAACTTATTACAACTTCAAAAGTAAAAGACTTATAAAAGCATACATCAATTTAATTTTTTTTCTTTCGTTGATTGTGAGATTTTTAATTTATCGATGCACGAACTATGTTAATTTTCTCAGCATCTTTTGCGTTATAATGATCTTTATGTCATCTTATTATCAAAGATGTTTTCTTTTTACAGGGTGGGGTTGTAAGCCCTACGTCTAATAGTCGTATTAGACTGGGACCTACGGTTTAAAAGTGATTCGAACTATTACAAACATCCATGGTATCGCCGGGGAATCGAACCCGAAACCTGTGATATCGAGTTTCTAGTCACTCGGCCATCAGGTTCCATCAAATATGTTTCGCTTCTATGAAAAATATTTGACATTGATGAAAAAATGTTCTTATTCACCCGCCCTTATCAAAAGATTCGCACCAATCACTACCGGGTGTTCAATATAATACCCAATAGAATCGGCGAACACAAATCTATTTGAAAAATGGGCGGTTCCTGGGGAAGCGATGAAATTGAAGACGCGCCTGCGAGCAATTTGTAAAACTTCAACTCTGGCTGCGAAAAATTGAATTATAAGCACATTAAAGAAAAACTGTTATCAGGAAAGAGATAAAAAAAAAAAAGTAAAAAAAAAATTAATTTTTTCACCTTATCTTAAGTGGGCACATCGTAAACAATTTGGAAAATCTTTGGCAAAATAAAATATCTGATATCGCTCAAAGAAAAAGTAAAAAAGAAAAATGTTTTTTTTTTACTGCTTTTATTAATGTGTGAAGGGTAAGAATAATAGCGTACTTTAAAATATTTAAGACTTTTTTTCTTCTCCTTTACTTTAAAGAAATCGATTTTTTTTTTTTTTCTTACCCTTAGTTAAAAGAAGAAATATTTTTAGGCGAATTAGTTTTAAAGCATGCCGTAATGCCAGAAACCGTTAACGAATCTCGTTGCGATAACCGTTATTTTTTTTTTCTGCGTGCTTTTCTTAGAAGAGCTATATATTTTGATGAACATTTAAAAAAAAAAAAAGGGATCATAATGCTCGAGGCGCATAAATTAGATTAGTTTATGAAAGTGAAAGTTAAGATATTTAATTTCATTTTTTATCTAAAAACCTACATAACACAAAAGATGCTGAGAAAATTAACATAGTTCGCACAATTATAAGAAAAATACAAAGTTAATAATACAAAAAAAAAAAAATCTTTCGTAATTAATAGAAAACCAAACTATTATACATCGATAAATTAAAAATTCTAATCATCTCACAATTAACGACGGAAAAAAATTATGCTCTTATAATCTACTTTTGAACGTAACAAGTTCTTTTTTTTTTAAATAATTAAAAAAAAAGGTTTTATAATAATGTAATATTTTTTTATATCCATACCTTTAATTCGAGAAATTTTATTAAATAGATTTTTTTTTTTTATAAAAATTTGCGATTTCTTTCAAAAAATTTATTTAATATAATCTATGCTAATAGATCCTATGCTAAAAAAAACATTAAACATACGGTTACTTATGATTGGTTTTGTCGCTCTACGGCCAACTTGTGTACTAGAGGGGCTAATTAGATGGGCACCTATAGTTTAAAGTGGATTACTACTACTACTTACACCAAATCACATCACTGTGCTTAGAGCTGAGTTGCCCCTTTACATTTTGGGAATGATATGGGTGAGAAGTCTGATTAGGCTCTGTGACGTCTCCACGGTAATAGGAGATCGTGACCTACGGTTTAAAGTGGATTCGAACCACTACAAACATCCATGGCATCTCCGGAATCGAACTTGAAACCTGTAGTATCAAAGGCCAGAGCGCTAGCAGATTGGCCTCAGGCCGTCGATTAAATTATGAAGAACTTCTATAAATACACACATGCGCACATATATACTTCTTCTTCATTGGCGCAACAGTCTCCATGGTGGGCCAAGGCCGTCTGCCTACTAGCAGATTTCGAGACAGGAGATGTTTTTTTTTTTTTTTTTACAAATTGGGGTCGTCAATAGGCCCGATAGTCAAACTAGACAGGGGCCTACGGTTTAAAGTGGATTCCGAACCACTACAACCATCCATGGTGCCGCAAGGACTCGAGCACGAAACCTTTGGTGTCAAGCGCTTCAGAGCTCTAGTCACTCTGGCTGCGAGAAATTGAATTATAAGCACATTAAAGGAAAACTGTTATCTGGAAATAGATAAAATAATAAAAAAAAAAAATTATTATTTTTTTTTACTTTTATCTTAAGTGGGCACATCGTAAATAATTTGGAAAATCTTTGGAAAAATAAAATATCTGATATCGCTCAAAGAAAAGTAAAAAAATTTTTTTTTTACTGCTTTTATTAATGTGTGAAGGGTAAGAATAATAGCGTACTTTAAAATATTTAAGACTTTTTCTTCTCCTTTACTTTAAAGAAATCGATTTTTTTTTTTTTCCCTTAGTTAAAAGAAGAAATATTTTTAGGCGAATTAGTTTTAAAGCATGCCGTAATGCCAGAAACCGTTAACGAATCTCGTTGCGATAACCGTAATTTTTTTTTTTTCTGCGTGCTTTTCTTAGAAGAACTATATATTTTGATGAACATTTAAAAAAAAAAGGGATCATAATGCTCGAGGCGCATACATTAGATTAGTTTATGAAAGTGAAAGTTAAGATATTTAATTTCATTTTTTATCTAAAAACCTACATAACACAAAAGATGCTGAGAAAATTAACATAGTTTGCACAATTATAAGAAAAATACAAAGTTAATAATACAAAAAAAATGCTTCGTAATTAATAGAAAACCAAACTGTTATACATCGATAAATTAAAAATCTAATCATCTCACAATTAACGACGGAAAAAAAAAATTATGCTCTTATAATCTACTTTTTGAACGTAACAAGTTCTTTTTTTTTTTTAAATAATTAAAAAAGGTTTTATAATAATGTAATATTTTTTATATCCATACCTTTAATTCGAGAAATTTTATTAAATAGATTTTTTATAAAAATTTGCGATTTCTTTCAAAAAATTTATTTAATATAATCCTATGCTAATAGATCCTATGCTAAAAAAAACATTAAACATACGGTTACTTATGATTGGGTTTGTCGCTCTGCGGCCAACTTGTGTCAAAAGGGCTAATTAGATGGGGAACTATAGTTTAAAGTGGATTACTACTACACCAAATCACATCACTGTGCTTAGAGCTGAATTGCCCTTTTACATTTTGGGAATGATATGGGCGAGAAGTCTGATTAGGCTCTGTAACGCTCCACGGTAATAGGAGATCGGGACCTACGGCTTAAAGTGGATTCCGAACCACTACAAACATCCATGGCATCTCCGGGAATCGAACTTGAAATCTGTAGCATCAAAGGCCAGAGCGCTAGCAAATTGACTTCAGGCCGCTGATTAAATTATGAAGAACTTCTATAAATACACACATGCGCACATATATACTTCTTCTTCATTGGCGCAACAGTCTCATGGTGGGCCAAGGCCGTCTGCCTACTAGCAGATTTCGAGACAGGAGATGTTTTACAAATTGGGGTCGTCAATAGGCCCGATAGTCAAACTAGACAAGGACCTGCGGTTTAAAGTGGATTCCGAACCACTACAACCATCCATGGCGCCGCAAGGACTCGAGCACGAAACCTTTGGTGTCAAGCGCAAGAGCGCTAGTAACTCGGCTATCAGTGAAAGTTAAACTCTGGCTGCGAGAAATTGAATTATAAGCATATTAAAAAGGAAAACTGTTATCAGGAAAAGAGATAAAAAAAAAAAATAAAAGATCTTTTTTTTTTACTTTATCTTGAGTGGGCACATCGTAAACAATTTGGAAAATCTTTGGCAGAATAAAATATCTGATATCGCTCAAAAGAAAAAGTAAAAAAAAAGTTACAAAAAAATTTTTTTTTTTTTACTTCTTTTATTAATGTGTGAAGGGTAAGAATAATAGCATACTTTAAAATATTTAAGACTTTTTCCTCTCCTTTACTTTAAAGAAATCGATTTTTTTTTTTTTTTTTTTTTTTCAATCCTTAGTTAAAAAGAAGAAATATTTTTAGGCGAATCAGTTTTAAAGAATACCGTAATGCCAGAAACCGTTAACGAATCTCGTTGCGATAAGCGTTATTTTTTTTTTTTTCTCCGTGCTTCGCTTAGAAGAGCTATATATTTCGATTAACATTAAAAAAAAAGGGGATCTTAAAGCTCGAGGCGCATACATTAGATTAGTTTATGAAAGTGAAAGTTAAGATATTTAATTGAATTTCTTTTTTTTATCTAAAACCTGAATAACACAAAAGATGCTTTAAGAAATTAACATAGCTCGTAACATTTATAAGAAAATACAAAGTTAATGAAAAAAAATCTATCGTAATTAATAGAAAACGAAATATATATTATCTATTAAAAAATTATATTAAATAAAGCTTTGAACGAAATTAAAAATTTAAAAAAAAATTATTTAATAAAAATTCTCGAAATGAAGATATGGATATCAAAAATGTTACATTCTTATAGAACATTTTTTTAATTATTTAAAAAAAAAAAAAAAAGAATCGCTTATTACAAGTTCAAAAATAGATTATGAAAGAATACCTCAATTTTTTTTTTCTTTCGTTAACTGTGAGATTTTTAATTTATCGACACATAATAATTTGGTTTTCTATTAATTACGAAAAAAATTTTTATTAACTTTATATTTTTCTTATAAATGTTACAGCTATGTTAATTTTCGCAGCATCTTTTGTGTTATGTGGGTTTTAGATAAAAAATTAAATTAAATATCTTAACTTTCACTTTCATAAACTAATCTAATTTATGCGCCTCGAGCTTTATGATCAATTTTTTTTTTTTAATGGTCATCGAAATATATAGCTCTTTTGGAAGAAAAGCACGGAGAAAAAAAAAAAAAAAAAAAAATAGCGGTTATCGCAACGAGATTCGTTAACGGTTTCTGGCATTACGGTATGCTTTAAAACTAATTCGCCTAAAAAATATTTCTTCTTTTTAACTAAAAAAAAAAATCGATTTCTTTAAAGTAAAGGTGAGAAAAAGTCTTAAATATTTTAAAGTATGCTATTATTCTTACCCTTCACACATTAATAAAAATAGTAAGGAAAAAAAAATTTTTTTACTTTTTTCTTTGAGCGATATCAGAAATTTTATTTTGCCAAAGATTTTCCAAATTGTTTACGATGTGCCCACTCAAGATAAAGTAAAAAAAATAATAATATTTTTTTTTTTTTTTTATTTTATCTCTTTCCTGATAACAGTTTTTCTTTAATGTGCTTATAATTCAATTTTTTCGCAGCCAGGGTTGAAGTTTTACAAATTGCTCGCAGGCGCGTCTTCAATTTCATCGCTTCCCAGGGACCGCCCATTTTTTCAAACAGATTTGTGTTCGCCAATTCTATTGGGTATTATATTGAACACCTCAGTTGTGATTGGTGGCAAACTTTTGATAAGGGCTGGTGATTAAATAAAATCCTCTCATCAATCAAATAGTTTTCATAGCAGCAAAACTTATTTGATACTTTTTGGAAGATCATAAAGTACTTTGATCCAACGGTCTTCCATCAAGTATGACCTAATTTCTGAAATTTGATGGGGTCGTCTTATTTACTTTGTTAGATCGATTTAAAATAGTTTTATGTGTATGCTGTGTTAGATTTTCGTACAAAGTTTAAGGATTCATTCCATTTTTGAAGCATTATATATACTATTTTTTTATGTATTGCGTTTGTATAAATGGGGGCCTGATGGCTTAGTGGCTGGTGCTGTGACGTTTGGTGCCACGGGCCTCGGGTTCGAATCAAGATGGTGCCATGGCTATTTGTACTGGTTCGGAATCCACTTTGAACCATAGATGCCGTTTTAATGTGACTGTCGGGCGTAGGACTGACAACCCTACTACGTAAAAAAAAAAATATATCTGCTCTCTCTAAATCTTCCAGTAGGCAGACGGCCTTGGCCCATCACGGGACTGTTGTGCCAATGATGATGATGATGATGATGATGATATATTTCATAATAAGAAAAACTATTAGATTGTGTATTTAGATTTATGAACTTCTTCTTATGAAATGTAGATGAATAATCCGTCTGTGAACGAAAAGATTCACTCTAAAATACTAAAAATCACTTTCTTTTTTTTTATAGTTTTCTTTTCTTGGCATTTTAATAAACAACAAATTAAAACAACATCATTAAAAAACTCAAAATTCAAAAATTCGCATACGCATGACCAACTTCAGAAAACAGGGTCACTTACGATTACTTAATTACCATGCATCCAAACTCCTCGAGACATCACGCTCTTTCATAGTAGGCATGCAAACACAAGGCCAAACATGCAAACTCAGGCCCCAATATTAAATTACATTTTTTGATGGTATTTATTTAATAATGGGGCCTGATGGCTGAGTGACTAAAGCTCTGGTGTTCGGTGCCACTAGTTTCAGGTTCGAGTCCCGGCGGTGCCAGGATATCCATAGTGGTTCTTAATCCACTTAGAATACCACTGCAGGAATCCATGGTTCTTAATCGCAGGTCCTGGTCAAATATGACCGTTGGGTGTAGCGCTGACAACCCTACCCCTTAAAAGAAAACATCTCCTGTCTAGAAATCTGAAAGTAGGCAAACGGCCTTGGCCTACCATAGTGCTGTTGTGCCAATGATGATGAGGATATATTTAATAATATGAAAACTATTAGATTTTTATTTAGATTTAATCCCCTTAAAAAAAAACATCTCCTGTCTAGAAATCTGAAAGTAGGCAAACGGCCTTGGCCTACCATAGTGCTGTTGTGCCAATGATGATGAGGATATATTTAATAATATGAAAACTATTAGATTTTTTATTTAGATTTAATCCCCTTAAAAGAAAACATCTCCTGTCTAGAAATCTGAAAGTAGGCAAACGGCCTTGGCCTACCATAGTGCTGTTGTGCCAATGATGATGAGGATATATTTAATAATATATGAAAAACTATTAGATTTTTTATTTAGATTTAATCCCCCTTAAAAAGAAAACATCTCCTGTCTAGAAATCTGAAAGTAGGCAAACGGCCTTGGCCTACCATAGTGCTGTTGTGCCAATGATGATGAGGATATATTTAATAATATGAAAACTATTAGATTTTTATTTAGATTTAATCGATTTTTTTTTTTACCCTTTTATTTAAAAAGTCAAAATGAATTTCTTCTTATGAAACGCAGATGAACAATCCGTTTGATCCGTCCGTCTCCATGAAAATATTTCCTCTAATAAAATGTGGACTTTATTTTTGACTAAACTTTCGTTTTTGCATTTTTCTTTCTTGGCATTTTAAAAAACAATATCATTAAAAATTAAATCAAAATTCATTAAAAATAAAAACATCGTTAAAATTCTTAAATTCAAAAAATTCGCATATGCATCGCCAACTTCAGAAAACAGGGTCACTTACGATTACTTAATTACCATGCATCCAAACTCCTCAAGACATCACGCTCTTTCATAGTAGACATGCAAACACAAGTAGTGCTTATGATAATATTTCTCAACTTTCTTTTTCAAAATCCTTTTCTTAATTGCAGAAAGACACAGGCGGCAAAAACATCCTCAGCAAAAACTGGGCCTCCTTCTTAAAAGCACGTCTCAACTGCTCCATACCGGGAGAATTTCCATTCTACTTCAACGAGATACGTAAGTATTTTTCATGAATATTAAAAAACCTTTATTTATTATAATTATTTTTTTTTTATTATTATTATCCTGTCTGATTTTTCGTTGTCCCTACGAAGTCATCGCCAGGTTTTAAGGGGAACGCATAATTAACGACCGACTCCAGCCTTAATTAAGAGTCGAGTTCGCTTTTATATACCGCTACAGGAAAAAAGGCTTTTTGCCCGTTTTTTTTTTTTTTTTTAATTCTTTTTCATAATAATTAGGGGCGGCGGCAAATTAAGCGCCCCAAATTTTTATTTCGTTAACCAGACGTATGCCCTAACTAGCACGTGTGGTAATTTGTCCGTTAATCAAAAACAGAGGCGTTTTGGGGAATGTACAGTTTTTAGTTCATTTTTTTTCTTCCCTTTTGCTTTAGTTTAGGGAAATTTTTTTTTTGGTAACGAAGTTTTTAACTACTTGTTTAGTAGTGATGCTCCAAGTAAATGAGCAACCCTAGAAATGGTTTTTGATTATAAAGGAAGATTCAAGTATGTCTTGTGGAACTTTTATATATTAGTTTTGCTTTTATTAAGAAGTACTTTTTCTAATTTGTGTGAATAATTTACTTCTGTAAACTGTCTTAATTGAACTAATGCAAGCTGTAATGATCCAGATATGTATTTAAAAAAAACTAAATAAAAAAATTAAGGAAATTAGTGTTAAAGTATTTTAGCTATCAAAAATAAAATTTTTTTAAAGAATGAAAAATAATCTTAAATCTTGTTTATCAGTATCTACTTCAACTATGGTTCTATTATTATTATTATAATATCTACTTTAATAACGTTCAATACTTTAAAACATACATAATTCAAAAAGTATGTGGCTGTTGATAAAATTAGTTCTCTATTATTATCATGGATTTTTAAATCCTTGTCCTTTATAAAATATATAATTTTACTATCAAAAGGTAATGAGATCTATGTATTCTGTTATTACCAATTTAACTAGCGATCTCATTGATATTAACATACTTTTTTATCTTCAAGTATATTATTAATAGGATCAGATCAAAAAGATACCGGTAACTTGGGCAGTTGAACCATATGCTTAAAACGACATGAAATTTTTTTTAAAAAGTGAAAATAATAAATAAATATATATTTAATCTGAGGTTTTGAATATGATATATATATTATGTAATTTGAAGATTAGATAACCAGATAGTAACTGGCTGTGGTTGGGCTGAGATACTTGAGGCACAGGTTGGATAACTCACAGCTTTGTTTACATGCGCACAAACAGCAAGCACATACAATTAGAGACATGCACTATTTAACACATTTAAAGACAGATAATTATAGATTCCACTTCTAAACTACACTAAAACCCGAAACTCGGCTACACGCAGGAGGTACGAAATGTACTTCCTTTTCGGGTAAGAGTCCATAGGTCAACTGACCATTTCTCCTGTTGCCAGTGTAGGAGGAAGCATGATTAGAAAGAAATACACTGAAGTGACAAAAGTCATGGGGTTAATACCTCTTACGATATCACACTGAAGTCAAAAGTCCCTCTTTTCGCCCGGCGAAGTGCAGCAACTCGACGTGGCATGGACTCAACAAGTCGTTGGAAGTCTTCTGCAGGAATATTGAGCCATGCTGTCTCGATAGACGTCCATAATTGTGAAAGTGTTGATGGTGCAGGATTTTGGGCACGAACAGACCTCTGGATGATGTCCCATAAATGCTCGATGGGATTCATGTCGGGCGATCTAAGTGGCCAGATCATTCGTTGGAATTGTCCAGAATGTTCTTCAAACCAATCGCGAACAGTTGTGGCCCGGTGACATGGCGCATTGTCATCCATAAAAATCCCATCGTTGTTTGGGTACATGATGTCCATGAATGGCTGCAAGTGATCTCCAAGTAGCTGAACATAAGCATTCCCAGTCAATGTTCGGTCCAGTCGCACCAGAGGACCAAGTCCATGCCATTAAAAAACAGCCCACACCATTACGGAGCCACCACCAGCTTGAACAGTGCCTTGCTGACAGTTTGGGTCCATGGCTTCGTGGGGTCTGCGCCACACTCGAACCCTACCATCAGCTCTTACCAACTGAAATCGTGACTCATCGGACCAGGCCACGGTTTTCCATTCATCTAGGGACCAACCGATATGCTCACGTGCCCACGAGTCGCTGCAAGCGATGTCGTTCTGTCAGTAAAGGCACTCGAGTCGGTCTTCTGCTGGAATAGCCCAAGAAAGCCAAATTTCTCCGCACAGTTCTAACAGACAAGTCCCTTGTACGTCCCACATTGATTTCTGCGGTTATTTGACGCAGTGTTGCTTGTCTGTTAGAATTTACGACTCTTTGCAGACGTCGCCTGTCTCGGTCGTTAAGTGCAGGCGGTCGACCACTGCGCTGTCCATGGTGGGATGTTATGCCTGAAATGTCATACTCTCGGCACACTCTTGACACAGTGGATCTGGGAATGTTGAATTCCCTAACGATTTCCGAAATGGCATGACCCATGCGTCTGGCTCCAACTAACATTCCGCGTTCAAAGTCTGTTAATTCCCGCCGTGCGGTCATCATCACGCCAAAACCTCTTCACATGAATAACTTGAACAGAAATGAAAGCTCTACGAAAGCACTGCGCATTTATACCTGTTCTACGCGATGCTACTGCCATCTGAAAATTTGCATATTGCTATCCCATGACTTTTGTCACTTCAGTGTATAAATATATACAGAGCAAGATAATGATTCGCTTATAATGACGCACAAAGTTGTTCGATTTCCAAATCTCTAGAGTAAGTTCACTTGGATTGCGTTAATAACATTGACATTACTGTCCGATATATTTCTTCGTTATAAAGACAACAAATTATTTGTTCATTATTTTCTCATATCTCAAGGTGATAATTGTTAATTTTTATTTGATTTCTGCAATTGACCTTGGGTTTTGTCCTTGCTATTTATAACAATATACCTTAAGGTAGGTAAGCTATATTATAGATAGACTAATTGTTCATCAGGTCGAGTGACCTTGCGCTCGGTGCCATAGATTTCGGATTCGACTTCTGGCTGTGCTATGGAGGATTGTAGTGGTTCGAATACCCTATAAACCGTAAGTCGCTATCAAATATGACTGTAGAGCGTTGGGCATAGGGCTGGCAACCCTATCCCGTAAAAAAAAGTAAAAATATGTCTCGAAATCTGCCAGAAAGAAGAAGGACTTGGCCCACCATGAAGCTGTTACGCCAATGAAGAAGAAGAATCGTATAAACTGCCCAAATACTATTGAGAAAAACCAATATTTATTATGCATTATTTGTTAATAGAAATAACCTAGGTTCAGCCTAAAATAATTTGCATTTATTTATACTTTGACGGCGAAATTTAGCTTTCTCCGAACATAGCAAGCGGCCTGATGGCCAATTGTCTTTGGATAACCTGACCTTTGGTACCGTAGGCTTCATATTCGAATCTTTACGGTGCCATGTATGTTTGTGATTTGACCAAAGTGTGTACAAAATGACCGTAGAGCGACAAACCAAACCAAACCAAACCAGAACATAGCAACTATAGAGTCGTATCATTAGAAGTATGCAAATATTTAATAAATATTTTACTTTTATTTATTTAAAAGTACTGACATGTGTATCTTTTAAAAGTATCTAAAAATGTGTCTTTCAAAAGACACATAAATAAATTTAAAAAAACAAGAACAAATAACACTCATCCATGCTACTCAAATCCATAAAATGATATCGTATTTGATGCACTGAAAGAAAACTTTAAAATCTCATTCTCTCTCGTAATCAGTTTCTAACTTAATAATTAAAATATTAAAGTAAATGTTGCGCCTCTCCTTACATTCATAACTATGATAGGAAGAAAAAAAAAAAGCAATTATTTTCATTTCTGAAATCTTTCAATTATATCCATTTTCTTAGTTTCCAACTAAGAAAAGATTGAGATTTCATTCTTTTTTACTCCTCGCGTAGCTCCATTAATTGGTTTTTCAGAAATGAATTTTCATTAATATCGAAATTATCACACGTCTCTTTTCTTTTTTTCTTCTTTTTTTGCATCGATAATTTACTTAAAAGAAAAAGGAATGTATTTTTTCTCCCCCCCAACACAAAATTCGAGAGTTGTTCCATTCCATTCTATTCTATTCATTCTTAGAAAGTGATGTGAGGGTTTTTTTTTTTTTTCATTCATTCATTCATTCATTATTATTTAGGTTGATTCAATTGTATCAAGATGAGACACATGAAAGGTTTGAAAGAATAAAAAAAAAAAAAATTTAATAAATTTTTTTTTTTTTTTTTTTTTCCGAAAGGGGAAAAAAAAATGGCTTTCAAAATAATATTTCAAAGCACTTTCAATTAAATCCTTTTAATGGTGTATTTCTTTTGTTCCAGTAAAAAAATAAAAATAATTACTCAATTTTGGGATCACAACGGATGGATGAAAGGAATACATGACAAAAAAAAAATAATAATAATAAAAGAAATAAAAAAAAAAAAATAAAAAAAAAAAAAGAAATATTTTTAAGAAGAAAATTGTTGCTACGTATATCTTCAATCCATTGTTGCTCTATAATTTCACCCGCACTAAACAACAGTAAATGAAAATCAAAGGGAAAATAAATAAAAAATAATACCGTTAATAATTCTGTGAGGGAAAAATATTATCTTCTGTATTGAAGTGAAGAGTATTCTTTTATTACGAACAAAATAAAAATCCCTCTTTTCTGTTCTGTTCTGTCTTTCCATTTCATAGTTGGCTGCTCAATTCATTACGATTTCTTTCAAAAACTGCGTTCTCAATACACCCCCATACCACCCCCCCCCAATCCATTATTCATATCATTAAAACGTTTTATTCAATTTCGGGTTTTTTTTTCCCCCAAAAAAAACAAAAATTTGGGATAAAAAAAAATGAGATGCTGCTGCATGCAGCCTTTTCTCTCAGTTTACTTTTCCTATTTTCCCCTACCTTTACCTTTTCTTTTCCTTTAGGCTTCATTAAATTACAGGTAGAGCGAGTCTTAATCCCGGCTGGCGGTCGCCGCTCATTGGTGGAGAGGCGAAGGGTGCTGTTTTTCCTGCAAATGCGTCGTCTCATTGAGTTTAAAAGGAAAGTTTATCCTGGAAGGCCATTTTTTATTGGATTCCTCGTTATATCAGTGCGCATTAATTGGGGTTTCTTTTATTTTTTTTTTTTTTTTTTTTATTTTTCCTTTTTTTTTTTTTTTTTTTCCTTTTTTTTTAATTTTATTTTCCTTTTTTTGTAAAAACTGCCTTTGGAGCAATAATTCAATTTCCTTTCCGTGTAGGAAGGCGCATTGTGTTCTATTTGTACCTGTAGGTTGCTTTGTAGTTTAACTATTATTAAATCAGAAGGCATTGCACTAATGGAGTTGATGTGATTTTCGGTAACCTTAATTGGTAAAGGAGGCTTTCATATTCTATTGTAATCCCGTTACGTAGAAAAACTACCTTTTACTATTCGTTAATAACTAAAATTACATAATTTTTTTTTTTTTTTGTTCAAAACTTTCTTCAAAAAAATTGTAATTTGACGGTAATAAAATTATCTTCTTTATGGTAATGAACATCAAACAAAAAAAGTACTATATGATGCGATTTTCGTGGATTAGTGGCACTTGGCGTATGAAAAAAAGTTTATTGAAAGCTTACGTTGCAGTCATTGGTTTAAAAAATGAGTGGATTCGGTGACAAGAATGAGTTCATGTGTATATTATATCGACTA
The DNA here is from genome assembly GCA_021605095.1 of Caerostris extrusa. NCBI lineage: Eukaryota > Metazoa > Arthropoda > Arachnida > Araneae > Araneidae > Caerostris > Caerostris extrusa. Next base: position 41,802 of record BPLR01004929.1, read on the forward strand.
GGGATTGCAATACCGAATACCGGTATTTTGAGCCATTTGTACAATTTTTGTAATACCGGTATTCACAAGTTTAAATACCAGTTTTTCGGTATTTACTAGAGATTTAGCATTCTTATCTGTGAAAGAATTCTTATGGGTGAAATTCTTATTCTTATCTGTAAATTCTTATTCAGAATTCTTATCTGTGATAACAAGGTTGTAGTTGTGAAGAAAGAGTGTAATATTTCGATATTTTTAAATTGTTGTGTTTGTTATTCGCATTGTATTTGTATATCATACCTTAGAATTCAAAATATTTTTCAGATTTATTATATATATACTCATAAATAATAGCTCATAATAATGAATAAGAATAACTTTAAAGAACATAAAAAATCAGTTGATAATACATCGGTTTGGTTTCATTATTTATATGATAAAAAGAATAGGGTGGCACAATGTAAAAAAAAATTTCAAGAGTTATTAAAGTTAATGAAGTACAAGCGGACTCCATACACATTTAAAAACGAAACATGACACAAATTTGTTAAAGAGGAAAGGATCTAATTGCGATGAAGATAGAAACTTAAGCTCAGTTCTAAGCCTAAGCCATCAGGGATTTTAGATAATTTTTAAAAAAAATTAATTAGTTAATTTGGATGAAATTATAAGTAAAATGGCAGCACCAATGACATTTCTATTACCGGTATTAAAACCGGTATCCCGGTATTAAGATAAAAAAAAATACTGGTATTGAACTTTTGGTCCGATATTGCAATCCTTACTGGGGACTGATGGCCGAGTGGTTAGCGCTCTGGCGCTCGGTACCACAGATTTCGGTTAGAATCCCGGTGGTGTCATGGGTGTATGTAGTGGTTCCGAATCCACTATGAACCGTACATCCCGGTCTAATATGACTAGAGCGTAGGGGCGGCTATCCTACTCTGTAAAAAGAAAACATCTGTCTCAAAATTTGTCAGTAAGCAGACGGTGTTGGCCCACCATGGGGCTGTTGCTCCAATGAAGAAGAAGGAATATATTAAATATATAAAAAATTATTTTGTTTTTCTCTTCTTTTAATAATATTTGAATGTCTAAAAATGTTCTTATTATAGATATTTGAACTTTTTTTAAGAAGAGTTAAAATATTTTTGTGTGGGGAGGGGAGGCGGACATTTAGTCATTTTTGAAATGTTTTTCATTTTAACGGAAGGAAAATACCTATTTTGGATAATAATCAAATTTCATATCTGACTTACTGAACTATAAATACATATTTTCGACTTTGTCTAACATAAAAATAAAAAACAAATCACAGATATTACATTTTTACATGGTATATATTTAATAATGGGGCCTGATAACCGATTGACTAACGCTGGGTTCGAGTCCCGGCGGTGTCATGGATGTTGGTAGTGATTGAGAATCTGCTTTATGCCGTAGGTCCCAGTCTAATAGGATCATAGAGCGTTGTGGGGGTAGTATGACTCGCGTCCGTAGCCCATCTTTATGCTACACGTGCCCCCTGGGTAGTGCTAAATGAGTAACAGCCCTTTCTTATGGCATAAAGATTAATTGTCTCTGTATTTCCAGCTGCATTTGAACAAAAACATATTATATCGACTTCAATCGCTTTGTTACGTTAAACTGTAGGTCCCGGTCTATTAATCCTTGACTTTCTGTCAATCATATGAGACCGGGACCTACGGCTTAAAGTGGATTCGAACCACTACTAACATCTATGGCACCGCCGTGACATTTTTGAAACTCCAGTTGAATAAATTGTGGATTGACTCGATTTTTACATTGCAATGCATTTACCAATTGTTGACATTGGTTACCAATAGTCTTTTTCAAGCGCCTTTTGCAACCTGAGCTGCATTACATGGGATTATTTAACCATATACTTTGGCAACTGGAGATTCCACTGGTTTAAATCAGGGGTCTCAAACTACGCCCGCGGGCCAAATTTGGCCCGGCAGTGCCGACAGCGAATAGCTTATTGTTGCTGTAATAATTTGGATAAAAAAATACATTAAAACACTAGAAATTATGGATAATGGCAGAAAATTAAAACGATTTTGGCCCTTGGTACTTACTGGAGTAAACAATATGGCCCTAAGGGTGGAAAGTTTGGAGACCCCTGGTTTAAATTAATACGAGACTGTACGGGACTGGCAATGTATGTAGTAATTAGTGAATCACGCTTCTGATGAGATTACGCACATTAAGTAGGTTCTTGTCCACTCTTATCATTTAGAAAGTGTATAAAAAATCAGTACAACTCCACTGTATTTCAGTGCCTAGCTACCATTGGTGCAAGAGTCGGCACTCGCATAAAAGCTGTAGACTATACGGGATGATTCAAAGGTCATATGACAAACTTTGAGGGTGTTATATCTTACTAAAACACACATTTGTCAGTATAGGAATGTAGGGTCGGAACTGACGGGGGAATGAGCACACATTTTCAAACAAATTTCGCGCAACAACCGAGCGCAATGCGCCAATTGATACCCGTCACGTGACGAGTTTCAAATTTCGCTGGCAATTCCGACGTGCACTTTAATTATTCTGACTTTTTGTGACTGTGTTTTCATTTACAAGATTCCAAGTCGGCTCGATTAAGGACATCGTTGCTCGACTTTCATTGCGGCTGCAAACATGCCCGAAATGCTTTCCATCTTTTGAATTGTTCGCCAATTTTCTCCTTCGACGCTACCAAGCATATATTATTGGTTGTGGTCGCCAATTTGAGCATTTGTTGTAAACATTGAATCAAAGAATCACTTTTCAGTAATGTTGTGAATAAACAATGTTTTTCTTTTCCTATCTCATTTTTGTATTCGTGCCTCAACGCGTTACTTCCGACCCTACATTTCTATACAAAAAAAGTATGTTTTAGTAAACTGTACCATCCCGCAAAGTTTGTCCATAACCATTGAATCACTATCCTGGCGTTGGCATGGATATTTGTTGGTGGTTCGGAATCCACTTTAAATGGTAGGTCCCGGTCATATTGGCCTAAAGAAGTTTGCACAAGATGACCGTAGAGCCACATATCAAACCAAACCAAACCATTGAATAACTATGTACATTGGTACAAAATCACGAAATTGGTGCAAAAAACAAAAAATAAGCATCAAGACAGTGCATTGCGCAATACGCAAGTGTTCCATTCTTCCGTATCCACTTGGGTGCACCAATACCACGTATTGTGCCTGCGATGCGGAAAGGAGGCTATTTTCCCAGTCTTAAACTCGCATTTGCTCCGCCGATGGAGCTGATTATAATCCGTTTGTTTCCAGCCTACTGGGTGGAAAGGGCGCATCCCTCTCGTATTTTCCCCTTTTGGTTGCATTCCAAATCGGAAAAACGTTGAAAGGGGGGGAACGAGGAAAAATTCCCTACCACAGAAAAGGAGCCTAAACTGCCGTTTGATGCGGAGGACAGTGCCATCTAGCGGAAACAATCAGAAGTACAGATCGCTTTGTCTAATGAAGCACATAATGCGGATTCCGTTGGACTTTATATAAAAAAAATAAAAATAAAAAAAAAAAAAAAAGATTTGCATAAAAAGATTTGTCCTCATGATCAAATATTCGTAGTAGCATTCAGAAACGAATTGTAAAAGGATAAGGTAGAAGTGGAATCATTTGTAAATTTTAAAAAGAGTATTTGAAATTCTTTTTTTCTTTGACCTTGTGTAATTTTCATGCTGAAATGGCATCTGTTTACGCATGGATACATTTTTATCAGGTTATTTTAATTTTAAATGAATGTTATTTATTTGAGGCATGAAAATTGCTAATGTAAGAACTTATTTATTGGAATTCGATTCTTTTTGAAAGCTGTAGGTGAGATAATGTATTACATTCTGCTAGTTCTTGAAAAGTTGAATCGATATGTATCGATTCATATAAACATTGTGTATAGCTATGGCATTCACATATAATAGAAGAATTCATTTTACACCCTTTAAACTTTTGTTGTATTTCACTTGTTAGTATATTATTTCGTATCTGAATTTTCATCGATATTTCCTTCTAGTTTTGTGTATTTTTTTAAATGTTTTACAATTATCGAAATTAGTTTCTTTTCAAAAATATTTTTCTTTAGGAAACGATA
>BPLR01004930.1:0-14813 GCA_021605095.1 Caerostris extrusa
GTATTTCCCCCTGTTGGTACTCCGTAATCAGTACGCCAGTTACCAGTTGCCAGCCAACGTTTTGTTGGGGGGGGATTAGTAAGAGGGTAAACGCACCATATTTACCCGTTTCTGTCCTTCTTAGTGGAAACAGTGATGAAACCATCAGAGTCCGGAGTTGGAGAGGCTGGTGCCTTCCTTTTGGGCAGGAGCAGTGCCCTGTGGTGATTGAGGCAGGGCAGGAGGTGAGGTGGTGACGGCAGCTACTTGCTGCGCTTCGGCAAGCTGTTGGGCCTCGGCCGCAGTCTTATCCCGGAGCTCTTTCGCCATTTTCATTTCGGCGAGCTCCTTCCTGGTAGGCAGGTGTGAGGCAGGGATGCCGGTATAAGTGCAGATAGCTCGAATCCTCCTGGAGCACTCCTCGATGGTCAACGAGGCTTTTCCCAGGTGGGAGATTTGATGTTGCGCTGCAGCGCTCTGGTGCTTCTGCACCTTGGTCATGAGCCGCTGCCTCCTTTAGTAAAACCTCGAAGTAGAGCAAGTGCTCCGGAGTCGGGTCAGAAAGTCTTTTTGGTGCAGGATGGTCAAATAAAAAGTCATTGCAGCTCAGCTGCTCGGCCGTCACCGTTTGGGAGGTATCCATCATTGTTGTTTCTGCAGGGAGATTGAGTCATGGGGAAGGCCCTGTTCATGAAGTGGAGAGCTCTCGGTGAAACAAAGTCAGATTTGTCAGACGACGTCTGACTCATCATAAGTTCAGGAATATAAGACTTTAAAGAGATGAAAATGATGATGATGAAATGAAGATGATGAAATGATGATGAAGCAAAAAAAACACACAACACAAAAACACACGACACAAAACTGCCTCAGCTAGAGGCTCTCAGCTAAGAAACCACTTCTTCAGGAGCGAGCGACTAATACGTCCAATCCCTCGAAGTCCAAAACCGAATCCTTCCGTTTGATAAGATTATGAATCGGAGTGATTCTCTTCCGTTTGATAAGATTATGAATCGAGTGATTCTGTCTCCCAGCCAAAATTGCCTTCCAGTGTCAAAGCTGGATACCTGAATTGCCAAAATGTCCCCAATCCTCTCCGTTTCTTCAACCCCAGGAGCGCATCTTCTTTAGAAGTGTACGGGTATCACGACTCCGGGGTTACCTAGTGATCTTTTCCTTCATACTCCTGTCTTATCTTTTTTTTCATTTTCATCGTCTAGAACACAGATCTCCATTTTGTATCGATTCATTGTTTCATTACTGCCATGCGTTTGTCATACATTTTGTTTTATCTACCTTAGTTTCGTCATGTTGTTTGCATCTTTTTTGGGATTATTTTTATTAGAATACTTTTATTTGACTAACAATGTTTGTTTCCTTTAAATTTGTTTTTCGGATTGATTTGCTTCAACTAACAATGTCAGTTTTCTGACCCACGTGTTTGACGTGCGTGGCGACCCGTGTCTCAGGAAAAGAGAATCCCGGGGATTGAGTCCAGCTGGAGTTGCGACTCTAGTGAGGGCAACACATCCCTTTGGTCTCCGCTACTGGTAGACGGGCGGCACACCTCAGTTTCCGGATGTATCAATCGGCTCGCAATTCCAGTCCCTCGAGTCTGGAATTACTTCAAATTCATGCGATGGGTCACTTCTTGGGCATCTCGTTAAGGGTGGAGGTCGTTCCAGGGAGTGGCTCTGACCGTATAGGTCCTGGTACGCACTAAGGCAGGAAACTGCTTTCCCTTGTTGGGCTCCATGGTGGGAGGTGTGATCTGGGACCCGAATGTTGGATTCTTTTACTATATCTGAAAAATTCGTGCCCCGGTGAAGTCCTAAATTCACCTTCCTTGACTTTAAATATTGGCCCTTATGATCCCCAGGGTGGAACTTCTAAACCTAGCTGGGTATCAAGCTTTGCCCGTTTTTTTTTCATACTTTCTACTCTTGACAATAACTTTAAATCTTTATCCCCATTCAAAATTCACGAAGGTTTACAAAAATTGCAGGTGATCTTAAAACCGTCAAACGACTTAAATCTGGCGATCTCCTTGTTGAGACATTTACTACCTCACAATCCAAATCGCTGAACCGTGGCAAACATTTTTTGATTTCCCATTTAATGTTGCCGCTCATAAAACCCTAAATTATTCTCAAGGTGTTATTTCCGAACCAGACCTTTTGCACTGCACTACAGAAGAAATAGTGGATGGATTATCTGCTCAAGGTGTTGCTTTTGCTCGCCGAATCGAAATAAAAAAAGGGATCAGACATAAGAACAAAACATGTCATTCTTTCTTTCCCTGGATGCGTCTTGCTCAAAACAATGAAAGCAGGGTACTTGGTCTGCCCTGTTCGACCTTATATTCCCAACTCACTCAGATGTTTTAATTGCCAACGTTATGGACACTCAAAAATTCTAGTCGTGGCAAACCTACCTGTTCAAACTGTGCTTCGCCTGCTCACTCGTCTATAGATTGTAATTCTGAACCTAATTGCGTTAATTGTCATCAACCACATCCCGCTAACTCTAAATCTTGCCCTCAGTGGCAATTGGAGAAAAAATTCAGGAAATCAAGATTACCCGCAACATACCTCATTCTGAAGCACGCAAAATAGTCTCACCATCTACTACCTCTTGTAATGTGTTTCCTGGTAACAGCAGCATAACTTCAATAGGTAAACCGACTTGTTCAGTTGCCAATATGACCGACTCTGCCATAACGGGCATTGTTTGCCCACCACTTAAACTTTTAAAGCCTTTTTCCTCTCCAAAACCACCAAATAAGACTTCTGCTACATCTGCAAATTTGATATCTTCTCCCTCTATTTCTAGATCTGTTCCTCAGCAGACCACAGTTGGATCAAATGCTAAATCCGTTCGACAAGTGCATTTACCCTCAAATACCAAAACAAAAATCAAAACAGAAAGATTCTATCATCAAACAAACAAAAAACCCCAAAAATTGCATCCCAAATCTAAAGATATTTTATTACATAAGAAAAGATTTACCAAGCCACCAGAAAAGACGACCGTTTCAGAGTCGGACTCCGCCTCTCTCTCTCCACAGACAGTTCTCCCGACTGTGTAGAGTACGACGTAAAAGACATGGTCTTAGACTGACGAATTTTATCCTCATTTATTTTTATATGAAATTTTTAACCTTTGCGTGTCTCTTCCTATTTTTTCATCGATTTTAACCTATTCTGATAATTGTTTTATTGCTATATTCATGATTTTTCTTCATTTTTTCATTCGATGTTGAAATTGACTTTATAGAAATAGTGAAAATACTAAATTGTCTTGTATTTACCTTTTATACCGATGATAATTATTTACTTTTATCATCATCCGAATTCTACAAAAAGAGAACCTTTGTTTGCGCAGCATAGCCAAATCTGGCTCTTGTGCCATTAAACCCCAACAACCAGCCAATCTATAAGCGGTCTATAATTTCATGGTAATTAGTTGGGTAGTATAGTATGGTAGATCATAGGGGAACATATAAATAGTTTCTTTTTATATTATATATGCATACAGATGACTGTTTCGCCCTGGTCTCAATCAAAAGTGGCGTATGCTAAATAATCCTTTTTTAAGCAAAACATATCATTAGTTTATAACGTAATATAGTGTTTCTTTGATGTTTAAAACGATATGTTTTTGTTGCATAAAATAGTAACATTTCTCATAGATCCTTAAGTAATCTAGGGCATTACAAAGCAGTAATTGAAGCGGGCATTTTTTTTTTTTTACAATTTGTTTTAGCACTATTTTGATACATGCAATGTGACCAAGAATTACGATGATAAGGTGAAAAGTTCTACGATATTAAAGTTTATCCGTTTTAACGAAAATTCATGCAAGACGTCTCAATGCATGACGTGTAAACAAACTAATTGAGAAAACAAGTTGAAAGTCATACTAATGACACGTGCACCCAGGCAGAAAAACACAAATTTTTGGTGATTGAAGCGCCATCTCTATCAGGCCGATAACTTTTTCATTTTACCCACGTAGTACGAAAATTATTCATTTCCCGTAACTTGAGTTTTTTCTAAAACATTACATTATAGCGGGGAATTTAACGAAATGCTGATTCAACGCTGAAATGAAAAAATCTAGCTATATGTAAATTAAATTCAAATGTATTCAGGATTTTTGGAAAAAAAAAACTAAATTATAAAGTATATTCTTGGTTACATAACAAATAGCAGATAAAAATGCACATATTCACTGTACTGCACGTTATTCAATCGGAACAGTAATTGAAATGAAAAATACTTAAAACAATATATAAATAGATACTGATATGAAACCAATTTTTGGAATAAATGACTATCAGTAGCAGGTGTAAAATGGAAGACATGCAACGGACATACCTTTTTAACACCGATAAAGGGTAGAAAAGATCTTATTAGGCGTGGAATGACATCCATTGTAGTAAGGTTTGTCGTAAAAAAAATATGGTACCAGTTGGAATTTTTTATCACTTACTCAGAGACCGCCAATTGGCGACAAAATCGTATATCTCGAAAAGAATATTTCGAAATTTTTTTGATTATTATCGACAGGAGCAGAGAGATTCTGTGATTGGATGGAAGGCGGAGCCTGCAACAGAGGGCCTCTTCATAAGGTGTCGTGGAGGAGAAAGAAAGCCTTCATCTTCCGCCGGACTTTTAATTGTTTCTTCAGGGATGGTTGGTTGATTCCATGGTGATTAGTTGAATAGTGTGGCAAACCGTAGGGAGCATGGAAACAGTTTCCCTTTATATTATATATGTATATAGATGACTGCTTCGCCCGGGTCTTAATAAAAAAATGGCATATGCTAAATACTCCTTTTTGAAGTAAAACATTAGTTTGTAACGTAATACAGTGTTACTTTACGTAGCCTAAAATAGTAACATTTCTCATGGAACCTTAAATAATCAATTTGGGCAATACAAAGTAGTAATTGAAGTGGGCATTTTTTTTACAATTTGGAGCACTATTTTGATACATGCTATGTTATATGTTGGTGTTTTCTGTAAGCTCCTTTTCCCTTTTGAGCTTATGAACAGCTCGAGCTGAAGCTGCCTCATCAAAATTTGGGATTTTGATTCCTGATGTTTTTCTCAATGTTTGTTGGGGTTTTACAAATCACTCATTAATATTTCAAGGCAAAGAATATTTTCAGCGATTTTATGGCATCATAATGGTAACCGTGATGCTATAAGTTGATTCGTATTGGATATTAAATTATTAGTTTAAATCAAGTTAATTTTGGTACATTTTTTTAATTTGTCGGCAGAAAATTGCAATTTGTATATCCAAACACTCTTCGAAGATTTGTACTTCTTGGAAAGTACATGGGCCCGAAGGAAAGCCTTACATTCTTCAGCTCTTTTATTTCAGTGCTGGACGATTACGTTATTTCTAACATGTGCTACTCAATTAACTAGTGCTTTAATGCAACATAGATTATAATAACTGTGTTCCCGAAAACGTGTCAATGGCAATTTTATAATTTTTTTTTTTTTTACGAACATTAAAAATTTAAGTAAAATAATGTAATTAAAATCTATAAATGTAAATAAAATATTTTCCTTACCCTCTAGATCAATTTTAAATGTTTAATCGATTTCATTCTCTTAACCTTTTTACTATTTAGGGCGCAATGAAATCGTTACTTAGCAACATTATCGTATCCGTTATTTCTAACATGTGCTACTCAATTAACTAGTACTTGTTTTTTTTTGTTGTCCCAGTCCTATTTAAGGAATAAAGTTCAGTGAGTAAAGTGAAGTGAATGAGTAATACTGCTTTTTTATATCGCAATCTATGCAGTGAAATATTTGCTACTTTACTTCTTCCTGTTCCAACAGAACGCTTGATCGTAATAACTTCCTATGTATGCAGGAATAAATAGTCAGACATATTAAAATAGAAGCGTTAGATTTATTATTTAGAAATTGGTTGAGGCAAAAAAAAACCTCGATTAAACACCTTCAGATTAAAATCATTGATAATATAGTTTTGCATTAACATCATTTTAGCTAGGGGCCCTACCAGTACCATGAAATTTCATTTGCTTACACTTGACACAATCATAATTAAAAAAAAATTAAATCATGAGATTTATCTTGCATATAATTAGATCTAGCATTACTAAGCATTTTTTTACTAGAACAACCTCCATGGATTATGGTCGACTTAATATTGATGATTTGGAAAGGGGCAGAAAGATTAACTAGTGGCATCCGATATTGCATCCATCCACTTAGATTCTTTGATAAATTTATGACGCCATTTTTTTAATTTAAACTTCTTTTTGTTTTTGTAATTCCGACTCTCAAAATTAAGTCTCTGAAAATAGTCTTTGACTAATATCTGAACAGCTAAAAATTTCAAGGAAGTTCCTTTGATTTTGTCCATTAACCAGCTAGCTAACATAAAATATCTTATTTAAAATCGTCACTTCATAGGCTTGATCTTGTGATGATTTACTGTTTAATTAATTAAAAAAAAAAGAACTAAATAGATTTTTTTGTGTAATACCGGCTCCTATACGAGGTAAATAATTTCATAGTGTTTAGTTGAATAGTGTGGCAAATCGTAGGGAGCATGGAAATAGTTTCGCTTTTATATTATGTATGTATATATATGACTGCTTCGCCCCTGGTCTTAATCAAAAGTGGCATATGCATACTCCATTTTTAAGTATAGTGTTTCTTTACGTAGCCTAAAATAGTAACATTTCTCATGGAACCTTAAATAATCAATTTAGGCATTACAAAGTAGTAATGAGCACGTATCAAAATAGTGCTCCAACAAATTGTAAAAAAAATGCCATGTGCTCGTAATAACTTCTACGTTAAGTCTTCTTATCAAGTTGAATGGATTTCTTTGATTGTAATGCTTTCATAATTTCAGTCAAAATGTTTCCAGTTGTAATATCTGATAAAAATCTTATAGTAGTGTATATTGGTTGATCATCTCGATTAACCAATATACATCTAGTATATAAAAATCATATAGGATCTGTGGGAGCCAATTATGCGATAGTCCTTTCAATAACGGTTAAAAATATCTGTCCGACAGCTTCTACATTTGTTCCTAATGCACAGCCTGCAATTAAAGATGGTTGCCAGGTCCACACGAGTCTTAAAAATTATTTCTTGCCATTGACATTTTTTATCCGGATTTTTCCAAGGTAATAACTGCATCGTTCACTTGAAAAGCGGGGAAAATGATTATACATGTACTTAAGAAAGAAAATAATAGATTTTTTTTTGACTGTAATACTTTGACCGAAATTATAAAATGTATTTTCAATGATCGTATCAGATACAAGTACTATAGTAGTGGGTATTGGATGATCATCTTATAAAAAATCGTACGTGATTTGCAGGAGCTAATTTTATGATATTTCTTTAAGATACACGAACACCTACGGAGAAATGTTTTTGAAATTACTAAAATATTTTATCTTTGCACGCATTTTTGGATTGAATACAGCTAAAAACTTAGAATATCACAGAAAAAAATTTAATAATTTTTTTTTTTTAAATTTTATAGGCTAAAATAAGGTTAAAAATGACCAAAAATTGATACTGTTAGAAAACATGATAACTCAAATTAAAAAAAATATTGGTTTTATTTTTAACATTCTACAGGGAATAGACCTCTGGTAAATTTATATCTTTATTATTTATTATTTTGTATGGGTTTAAATGTTGTCGACACAATTCGCATGCATTTTCAAGTTTAACAATTAAAATAAAAAATATTTATGTAGCTAGAATCTTGTCCAAGGTCTATTCCTCGTAAACACTCATGATAAATATTTGTACCAATTTTTGTGACATTTGGATCAAAATTATTTCAGTTATGGTGTTTCACGCGGAAACAAAAGCATAAAAACAAATTTTAAGTTATAGCACAAAACAGCTTTTAAATGTAAATAAATTTTTAAAATACAATTGTATATGTTAGAGGGTGACACTTATAAAACAGGAGGATTCTTTGTCATTAAATAAGACTGCCTTTTTTTTTTCTGAGGACTCTCAAAATTTTTCTGCGCTTCTTTACATAAGATGTTGATAACCATTTGGAAATCCAGGATTTTCTATGTTCAGCGATTCAATCACCTTTTAGGCAGCCCATATATCCGCCATTAAATTGAATTGCTGCATCATAGGCTCCTAATTTAACAGTTTTCAGTCAAACAAAAATTTCTTTTGGCACTGTTCGCCATAAAGTAATGTTAAAGCTTTCATTTGCATTTTGTGTTTTACCGTGCAGACATTTTTGCAGAAGATCTCTTGAGCATAACTCTAAATACACTGGCTTGATTATATTCAGATTATTATTTGGCAGGCCAGTGTATTTTTTCACATTTCCCATTTGCTATAGCTTGCTGATAAAAACACCAACTTTCTTTCCTAATGGGACACTGGCCATGCATTTGTTTTTGTTCGATGCACAATGGAATAATGCAGATATTACACTTTGCTGCATATTTTTTAAGTTGCAACATTCCTACGTATTGCAATGCCATAGTAATTTTGTAGTTTATCAATAAAGGCATCTGTCAATTTACCTTTACCAGATAAACCTTTAGTTTTAATTTTAATTTATGCAGTCTTGACCCTACTCTTTTTGTATGTGGCCAATGCATTCTAATTTCAATACACTGTTTATTCCATAAATGTTTTGCACCGACAAAAACCTTTTGGAATCACAGTCTCCATAATAAGTTGTGTATTTCAGCTGTCGAGATTTCACCGATCTTGAAAATATTCGATGAGCCCCAATAGATTCCATTTTGGCAGAAGAGCCTTCATAGTTGCATTGGCATATATGAACTGCTTTTAAAGCAACATATTCAGCATTCTTATGCATTTTTTTTGTAGTTTTCTGCAGGTGGGGGCAGTACGAAGACAACTTCCAAGTCTAATACTTTTCCAGTATCTATGGAAGAAGTACAGCGACACAGCCATTTATTAGAGTATGTCCTCTACGTTGCCTTGTTCCATCTACAGAAATACCGCATTCATCTCGATTTAAAAGTTTCTATACCCTTCCTTGGCTGCATTGCACATAGAATCTTCTGCTACATCTGTCACAACTTTCAGGTTATAAAAGCACGAGCACAAACTGTTGATTTTGAAAGTGCTGGCAAATTCATTGTTGCACAAAATTTATAAGATGAAGAAAATCTTTGCCTCATGCCATAGACATCTTACATTTACTTCAGGAACATTTAGTGTTTTCTGGGTTAAAAGAAAACCCTTTTAAAAAATCACTTACCACACTTTAAAGTGAAAAGTGGGAGCACAGTTCATATTTTTGAATCTTCAAATAAGCAAATGTTATTATTAAAGCATTTAGGACCTGACAGTTCAGAAAAGACATTACTTAATGTTTCAATGTCAATAATTCTGTTCCCAACTAATGAATTTAAACAATTCTTTATTTGGTTGAAACCATAAGCTTTCAAATTCTCTGCAAGTTTTGATTCACTTATAATACTTGTTCCATTACTCACGTATCATTGATTTTACATTTTTTATTAAGTTGATTGCCATAAAACTGTCGTTTCCTTCTTCGAAAAGTGTTTTTACCATTTTTTAATGCAAAAAATAGTGTTGTTTCAGCAATAAAACACGATAAACAGATAGATTGGAAATAGTGATGAAAACAATCGTTACAAAGTAAACAGCACAAAAGAAGCTAGATTTGTTGCCAGATAATTAAACAAATGTAGTGTTGCTAGATATTTTTAATATTTTAAGAAATAAATAAAATTTAAATGCTTTTTTTCAACTGAAAAAATGTTAACGCTCATAATAAGCAAAAAATAAATGTAAACAAACCAGTCAAACTAGTTTCGGTTTCAGAGAAGTTACTTCCGGTTTCAGAAAAGTTACTTCCGGTTTCAAAGGGCGTGTCAGTCAGTACAATTTAAATAGCATAACTGCTTCTATAAGAGATGAAACAAAATTTAAACTCGTTTAGAAAGATAAAGAATCGGGCTTTTAAAAGGATATAAACAAAAAATCAAGAGAATTTTCATCAAAAATAGAGTATTAAAGGTGTTCGTGTACCTTAAATTATAGTTAAAAATATATCAAGAAGCAGCTCCTATAATTATCCAAAAATAGTAATGCATCATTCTCCAAGAAATTTACTGTGTTGAATTTTGTCATCTTTCTCAACAAATTCTCCCTTGGATTAACTGGACATTTTGTGTATGACTCCTGGTATCAAGGGCTGTTTGGCACAGCATAGCCAAATCTGGCTATTGTGCCATTAAATAAGCACAAACCTACCTGGTATGAAGTGAGGTCAACCCTTTTGTACTGCCCTGCTTCGTCTGTGCAAATTACAGCTGTCATGGGATCATATGCTTTCAAGAGCGACAGGTCCTTTTTTTCCATCACCCAAGAAAAATGGCCCTTACAATCATCCCTATTGAAAATATTGAAAGAAATGAATCAAACAGTTATTTTGGAAGCTTACCTCAAATTTTATGTAGAAAAATTCTGCAAAATATGCTAATAAAGTTTGCGTCATAGATGCTGTTACTTACTTGTTACAAACGTTTCATCTTGCAGGATGGTTTTATCCAACAATATATTATTGTGTTCGATTTGTCATCATTCGCAAAAAATTCTCCCCTTGGAGTAACTATACGTCTTATGTGTCAAGCGGTCAACCTTTCCTAGCGGTTTGTAGTGCCTTGCTGCATCCTCGCCATCGTCCCTTTGAAATTGACTTTATAGTGTTTAAGGACTTTCTATATTGTTTCGCTTTTACCTCTTTCTACTTATGACAATTATTTTACTCTTATTCGCATCATCATTAAAAAAAATCGCCTTTTGTTTGGCGCAGCATAGCCATATCTGTCTTGTGGTCGGTCTTGTGTCATTACTCGTGTTAAAACTCACCATCGAACACGGGTCCATCCCTATTAGAAAATGAGATTTTAATATTTTCAAGTGATGTGTTTGTGTTACATTTGTCATCTTTAGTGCACGCCGGAAGTCCGCGAATGACAATCTTAATCGGTCGGTCTTTTAAATTAAAGCGCTTGAATTCAATTTTTAATGATTTTAATTTATTTATTTATTTAGTCTGATATGTTGTTCTCGGATGTAACGATCAATTTTAGAAAATTATCCCTAGATTGAGCTGATTTTAGAGAAGAATGTCTTTTTTTTTAAGACAGCCATGTTAACTATCCAGTTCGCGTTCGGACGATCAAAGAATGGCGGAATTCGAGATATTCAGCATTCGGTGCCTTACACGAGATGCTTTGGAGGGATCTGGTAGTTCTCGGCATCCAGTGGTCTTTTTTCACGTCCCTTTTGGGCAGAAGGTTTTTGCTGAATCGTGTGGGAGGAAGCAGCCTCGTAATGATAACGGTAGTGAATAGATTGGGTTTTCTGTTAAAAATCTACCATCGTTGCTGGGATTTTCATTTGCCTTTAAGTCAATTTTATCGCAGAGATCGTACATTTCTGTGGTGACTTCTTGGAGGTCTTTGACAAGAGTAGCTGGGGTAACTGAATCCAGCCTTGTGGGCCGAAACCAGTCGGCAGCGAGTTTGGCTTTCAGATGAATTATACGTGCGACTGTCTCATAAGTGTAAATAGAGATACTCGTCCGAGCCACGGGTGGGTCAGGCGGTTGATTGCCGGGGTCACCACGGGGAGGGTTTCGTCTTCCGATGAAGACTGTCAGAACATACATTCTTAAACAAGTTCCGACATAGAAATAGTGTCGTTAATCTGCGCATACTCATGGGACGTACAAAATTTTAAATATTAATAAAACACAATTAAACAAAATAGGAAATTAACACCAAAACAAACAAATTTACTTTTAATGAATACTTAAACACAATGTTTACACTTAAATTAACAAGATTTTAATTTGACACACAAAACAGAAATTAATTACAAATATTTACAGAGAAATAATCATATTGAACGCAATAAAATTTTCGCTTACTACAATTTGTGACTTGTGACGCAGCTAATTTTCTCCATACTTTAAAAAGGAATATCCCTATCTGTGGAAGGTGGGTATATCCACACCAGTAATCCAAAAATCTTTAAAAATGCTGCGATGATAATCTGCGTTTACATCTTTTAAATCACAGCAAAAAAATTTAGTCACCAGATCAATGCCCTGTTGGACTGGTCTCTTTCCTCTTGTCTTTGGCGGGGGTAAAGAAGAGTGAGACAACAAAGATTCAATGGGGTCTTCTTTCCAACCCCTGCCAAACTGACCATTTCTTTTCTCTTTTGAGTGCACCCCAGGACGGGCTTCAACGTGGGTCCAGGAGGTGGTGGCGTCATCCTACCACGGCTCTGGATTCATCAAAGTATACACACATCTTTCAAACAATTTGGGAGGTACGGAAGTTATCGGCAAGGAACAGATCCATAGCATCGTGGGCAAGGAGTTAACCTCGATCCGAGAGTAAAGTCTGCATTATCCATGACGTAGTTAGAGATCAATGGAGCGCGTGCTACTGGAAGCGCTTTGAATATTTTCAGCTGGGTAAGCCTCGGCGTATCAGTGTAAAAGATAGGTCAGTTCACAGTTAAATTACTTATTTCAGCTTGGGAGAGGGGTTACAAGGGTTCAATCGTCAAAGGCGCATTTTTGAAAAGGATATTTGGGCGATGAAATTTTTTGAATCGGCGCTTTAACTGTTTTTGAAAATCCTCTACGTTGAATGCAGGAGTGACATGAAGCTATGTAGTTTTTCACATTAAGGTATAATCTCTGCCAAAAGTAATTTTGTTCGATTCTTTTCAGTGTTCTTGTAAGACCGGGATGAGCAACGGAATTACTATCGTGACAAAACTGTAGTACAGTAGATACCATAGATTTCGGAACAACCAATTTTGCTCTGGAATCATGTCTGTTCCTTTTATTTCCTATAACATAGAGAGAGATCGTTTTACAAAAGGTGTAGGATCGTCTGAAGAATGCCAGTTATTTCTTGGCTTTTCTTTAATTTGCTGGCAGAAACCATCCTGATTTTTACAGTTTAATGGCCTCCAGGTGATCTGCATTAGTTAATTGGAGAGTGGAAGTTTGGAATCTAAAGGCGTTTGCTGCATCAATCTATTTTCATTTTCTTGCTATCTTGGGATTTGGAATAATGGCTTTGCTTGCTGATTTTCTTTATTAGTTTAATTTCATTTTGCACAGATGTATTTAATTTCTCCTACATATATCATTAATTTTTCGTCGATGTCTAAAAACATTATAGAATGATCTTTTTGAAATTCAGTTTTACTTTGTCTCATTTGCTGCAAGGGAATTATTTTTGCAATCGATTATAAATTCATTTTTTGTTAAAAAGAAAATTTAAACCCTAGTATAATAATCAAACAAACGCATGAAAAGATTGGAATGCGGAACTACAGAAGTCCTCCTCATTCACTCAAACTTATCAATTAAAAATTTTACTATTAATGACACAACCGGATGCATGGTGCATTAGTAATTGTTCTTACTTCTACAGTTGGTGCATCAACAAATATGCATTTTTAACTTATTCAGAATATTCATACTCATTAGATTCATTGTTGAGCCTGTATCAATTAAAGCTCTACAGGTAATATCTTCCATTTGAACCTCAATGATAGGCAATGTACATGACGATAATTTAGGCTTTTCCTCTTTTTGGTAAGCGTGGGTTTTTCTGGAATTTGGGGCATAAATTCCCCCTGAGCTAGTTTTTTGGATTTGTCTATCAAAACTCCTTTGATTATGATTGAAATCTATTTTGCTGACCACCCTGCTGATATTCTCTCCTTTTTCTCTGACATTCAGAGGCTATATGTATTGAACGCCCACAATGAAATATTTGGGGGCTTTCTATCTCTTCGTTGAGAAGGTGGCTGATTTGTATAGTTATTTTCGGGTATATCCTTCTGTTTATCTAGTTCATCTATTCTAGTATTAAGGTGTTCGAGCTGTTTCAAAACCAAATCTAAGGTTTTGGTAAAACTCCCCCCTTAACGCCCTCCACCGCATTCGAATCAGTTTGAGAAATAACATTAACATTTGGAGAGGCAACTTCAAAAGACCTTTCAACTCGTGATGCAAAGTCCACCGCTTCCGCAAAAGAAGAAGGGTCTGCAATTAATACTTGAGTTCTTATATTTCCTTTTAGACCAGAAATAAATTTAGAAAGAAGAAGTTTCTCTTTGAAACCCTCTGAAACCTCGTTTTCTGAATCGGATTCAAGGCATTTTTGACTAAGACCTTGCACTCTTATTGAAAAGTCTTTGACGTTCTCAAACTCGAACTGCACGGCTGAGGAAAACTTGGCAAACTCTGTTGCAAAAAGGCGGAGTTTCTTTGAAAAGCGACGTCATTGCCTCCTTAAATTTTTCGTAGGTCAACTCTTTAACATTCTGTAAACTTTTTCTGGCATTTCCCTCCATTTTCAATTTTGCGATAATTAGCATTTGACTATGAGACCATCCACTCAGTTGCCCAATCTGAGATAGAGAAGAAAAAAAATCACAAACATTTTTTCCCGATAAAGAGGGTACCATCGACATAAGAGAAGCATTTTGGAGCAAACTCGCTCCTGGATCCGAATTCTGTGCTCCTTGTACTGACAACATGTTTGCAGTTTTCGAAGCAATAAAATTATGTATAAAAATGATATAGAATAACACACATTAACACATAAAATAATAATATATATATAAGGTAAAAATATATATGGAATATAATAAATTTATTTCACGAACCTGTATCCCTCTCCAACATGTGTCAATAAATTTCTGAAGGTAGGTCACGGCACCAATTTTTAT